>PVIJ01013040.1:0-46886 GCA_004024925.1 Scalopus aquaticus | reverse complement strand
CCCACCCCCCCTGCCCCCAGTCCCAACCAGACTTCACCAAAGAGGTGGCAACTTGACCTGACCTTTGGCCTCCGAGTCACTCTGAAGCCTGAGGAGTCAGGCCCATTTCTCTTTCCTCCCACCTCACAGCTTTAATATTAACAGCCTCTTGACCTGTGCCAACATGTGTTCCGCCATTCTGCTTCTGCTGAAACCTTGCAAGTACTTGATTCCCACTTACTAAACCTGAGGAAATTATTGAACCTGACAATAAAAAGAGCTAAATAAATATATCGATTTTAAGGCACTAGACTAAAATGCCTAAAAATATTTTGATAAACATATTTGAAATCCTTTTGCACAGAATCTCAGTGTCCAATATGGAAGCCTTACCTGACTCTGGTAGAGCGTCAATAAAGGTAAAAAAGTGCTTCTCTAAATCTCCCAGGTCAGAGAATGGGCGCTGGGACCAAACAGCTGCTGCAATCAGAGGACATCTCTCAATGACATTCCCAAACACATCCACAAATTCTCCGAAGTCCATGGAGTTGACCTTCTCGATGTCCATGGCTTGTGTTCAGCCTGAGGCAGCAGGATGTGGGCTCCTTCTCGGTGAGTGAGAGACAAGGGCTCTGCTCACCAGGTTATATTTGCTGACTGCACAGGCTGGTCCTTATGCAACACTAGCTTGGCATGTTTTGAATAACTTCGGAAAAGCGGATCCAGAATTCTTGGGTAATGAACAAACACAGGCTTAAGGTTCTAATCCAGGGATCAGAGATGGTGACCATTCCAACCAAACAATTCCCATGACCAAAGTCAGTGCGGTCTCTATTTCACTGTCTGCATTCAAGTCAGAGAGAACATTTGTTGCCATTCACATTTTAATGTCAATGATATCCAGAGAAATTTTCCCTAATCGCTCAAAAGGTCACAGTTCAACCCATTTGGGTTGGAATTCGCTTTCCCATCTGTTGCTGCTGTAGACTACAAATGCTGCACTTGATTATTTCTCTGTATGCCAACTGCTTAGCACAATGGGTACTTAATAAATGCTCATTAAACAAGATTCCATGTCTAAGAAGTAATTCTTCTCTATTCTCAGTAGCCTCTCAAACACCGGTATGCTCTATTTTCTTCCTAAGTATATCTATCTTTATCTGAATTACCTCACTTTTTGTATTTAAGATTGGTATATCATCTCTTAGCCCTAACCAATTCCATCAGTTTGGGAGAGGTGTTTCAGGAAAAGGTGTTTCTTGTTTGCTTCTACATCCGGGTTGTGCCTACAATAGGCAAGCGGTTCATTATGGGGGTGAATTAGTTGGCCAACTGACCACAGAGATTAAATTTCTCATCCTAACACCTTTCATGTATATGCAAAACAAAAATACTGTGGAAGATAAAGTCAAAGAAAAGGAGGGATTAGAACTTTAAAAGAAAAGTAAGGCTGCTATTTCCCTTTAGAACTAAAAATGCAGGCACATTTCCCAACCAATGTCCTGCTGGCCAGCAAAGTTCAGTGAGCAAACTGTGTTAGCAGGAATGAGTCAGTCCCACTTGCCCTTGAGGTCCCTGAGACACAGGTGACAATGGCACCTGTGACAGTCCATCAGCAGCCATAGAATTTTAAAAAACATTTTTTAAGATTTATTTACGCGGGCCTCTCTGGTGGAGCAGCGGTTAAGTGCTGCGCTGTGCTGCCAGCAGTGGCCACGCAAGTTCGACGCCCAGCCTGGGACATTTCCACATGGAGCGGCAGACCTCTCTTGCCTCGCCCGCTGCTCCCCACAGCAGTGTTCTGCTCCCCACTCTTTCTCTGGTGAACTCTCGCCACCTCACACCTCTGGCCTGTACCCCAGCTTGCATGCAAAAATAAATGAATCTTTAAAAAAAGAGATTTATTTATGCATACAAGAGCTGGGGTGCAGGCCAGAGTGTGTGTGTGAGGGGTGAGAGGATTCACCAGAGACAGAGTGGGGAGCAGAACAGGTGGAATAACTGAAATACACTGCTGAGGGGAGCAGCAGGCGAGGCAGGAGAGGTCTGCTGAGCCATGTGGGAATCTCCCTGGCTGGGAATCAAACTCATGCTTCAGTGGCTGTGGACAGCTTCATAGGCTGAGACTTAACCCCTGTGCCACCAGGGAGGCCCAGCAGCCATAGATTTTGTCCAAACTGAAGGTGTTTCCCAAGCCTGGGCCTCACCTTGACTTCCTGGGCGAAGGGCCCTACTGACTCACAACATCCCTTCCCTTGAAAAGAAGCTGATGAAATTTGCTTTTCAAAGTGGGTGAATCTGGTACCAGAAGTACCACTTTACCAGTCTTATCATCAAATATGAAGGAAGATACACAATCAGGAATCATTTGGCGTTACAGTCACGATGGACAGCAATACAACAGGGGCCCCCTCGGTCACATCACACAGCCCAGGTGTGCAGAAGGCTATCCCACAGAGGTCTGTGTAATTCCACTCTCTGGCAGATGCTCACGCAATCCAAAGATGGATTTCTCAGTGCACCCCTGCTGTGAAGCGATATGTGACGGTACAAGGTTAATACTTGCATATCCTAGACCTACAGCTATGTGCAAGGACGAGGTCCCGTAGCATCTTTGCGGTTTTTAGCGGTATGGCACAGTGTGGGGACATGCATCTAAGAGAGTTCTAATCCTGGCTCTGTCCCCTACAATCTGACATTTGGCAAGCCACTGGCCTTCTCTGAATCTCAGTTTCTTTGCCTATGAGGCTTTGTTGTCAACCTGTTTAACCTAGTTAACAGAGGGTCCCCACCATGGATCTGTGCAGGCTCCCAGCCTTCCCGCCCTGGTGCCAAGGCTCTAGCAGAGTGGGAAAAGAAGGTGGAACAGAAGCCGAGGAGAAGAGGGTCCTGGTTCCCTTGCTCTTTGGTGTCCCTCACACCTTTTGTATGATTGTTTGCCATTCTTCCTTTTACCCGATTTACCAGGACAACTCACTATAGGCTAAACAACCCTGGGTGAGAGGATTCACCAGAGACAGAGTGGGGAGCAGAACAGGCAGATCGACCGAAAACACACTGCTGAGGGGAGCAGTGGGCAAGACAGGAGAGGTCTGCTGTGCCATGTGGGAAGCTCCCTGGCCCCGGGGATCAAACTCATGTCTGAACTCAAGTCGTAGTGGCTGGCGATAGCTTCATAGCTCTGACACTTTAACCCCTGAGCCACCAGCGAGGTCCACCACCAGTGGGTGGTTTTTCTGACTCCTAAAAACCCTAGTAGGAAACAGGCCTGCATTTTCAATATAGGAAGTCTGTCCAGGCTCAGACAACCCTAACCATAGAAGGGGCTTCAGGACAAAAATTTCAAAGTCAGTTCCCCATGCAAATGAATGCAGTGTAGTGTTGTGTGGCAAAAAAGCAGGTTCTGTAAAGGCATGTACATGGGACTGTTCAGCTAATGTTGGGAATGTGATAAACAATGCTCATGAAACGCACAGTCATTACCATAGACAATGAATACATGAATTGAAGTTATCTGCATTGAGAGTTGTTTTTCTTTCTAATCAACGAGGTGACTTTCTTTTAATTCTGCCTCTTAAAATTTGCTTTTCCAGAAGCAGAGTGTAGTAATGAAGTCTGGGCACGGTAGTGAAAAACGGCAGTCCTGGGACGCCACCTACTGGTCAGATTGTGACAAAGTCCTGGGGGAAGCACCTGTCCAAGGAGGAGCAGCAACACTTTCCTAAAATCAGAGTTTGTATGTTGTGTCCCAATACGTGTTAAAATTGTATAGTTATGTCAGGGACACAACTTGACCCAAACTAAAACTGAATCTGTGTAAGAGCTTAGTTTAATAGAGTTTAATTTCCTTTTTTCCTAAAAGGTTTTTATTTCAATTAATTTATTGTTTTTTAAAGGTTGACTTATGGATACAAAAGCTTGGATGCAGGCCAGAGGTGTGAGGGAGTGAGAGGATTCACCAGAGACAGAGTGGAGAGCAGAACAAGCGGACTGACTGAAACATACTGCTGAGGGGAGCAGCGGGTGAGACAGAAGAGGTCTGCTGTGCCATGTGGGTCAGCTACCTGGCCAGGGATTGAACTTTATGCTGCAGTGGCTGCCGATAGCGTCATAGTGCCAAGACTTAACCCCTTGCTCCACCAGGGGGGCCCTCTAAGAGGTTTTTAGATGTCATTCTTCCTCAAAGAATTTTGCCTTTTAAATACATATATTATAGATGCAAAAGTTATGTTATAAAGTGCAATAATATAATGAACATTGTATTATAATATGAGGAATAGTGTGTTGTAATATGATTAACCCATAAACCCCACTCCATCCAAATATCTCCAAATTTCCAAATATCATAAGTGTGAAAAAAAAGTAGTGGTAATCATATGTTCACATAGGACACCAGTGACATGAAAGAACTTCAGCTTCATGTAATACCATGAGTGAGTGTTAGAAGTATAATGCTCTTTTTCTTTTTTAAAAGAAAGCAGGGTCTGAGGTTTGCATAGAATATACCATTTTTATAAAGTTTATGAATGAGAGAGTATCTATTTTCAAGAAAATAAAATTCTTTGGTACCTTTACTACTGCAACCTTTACTACTACTACACAACTGTGCTGTGTAGGCAATTCTAGCCTCAGAGAGGTCACATTCAGAATGTACATGTGTCCTGACCAAAATCACTTTGGCAGGAAGAAAGAGAGAGGAAGAAATGTAAAGAGGGAGAAGGGAGTGGGGAGGGGACAGGAGGAGGGGAGCAGAAGATAAGAAGGAAGAATATTCCTGTAAGTGTGAACGCAGCAATGTTTTTTTGGCAAACAGTTCAGAAAGGCTTACCAGATACCCGTGACTCTACTCCTTCCTCAAGTTCTATAAAAATAAATACAAGAGGGCCTCCCTGGTGGCAAAAGGTGTTAAGTCTCAGCATTATGAAGCTATTGGCAGCCACTATAGCACGAGTTCGATTCCTGGCCAAGGAGCTGACCCACAATGCGCAGCAGACCTCTCCTGCCATGGCCACTATTCCCCTGAGCAGTGTATTTCAGTCAATCTACCTGTTCTGCTCCCCACCCTGTCTCTGGTGAATCCCCTAATCCTCCCACACCTCTGGCCTGCACCTCCCATTCTTGTATACATAAATAAATACAAATAAACCTTTTAAAAAATCGCAATATAACTTAAAAAAAGATAATATAAGAATATACAAATGAAGATGCATCTGTATAGCACCTGAACTCGAAAGATGACTGGCAGACCGAAACAGAAATAACTATCTGGAGAAGACACAGCTCACGGATGCCAGGCCTGCCCACAAAACTGAGTTGGTGCTGCTGACTGTGCCAAGTTCTCAGCAACAGAGGAAAATCTGGACTCAGCACCAGAAGGGAATTTACTAAAAGGATGTGGGTGCTAGAGACCAGTGCTTGGGCCAGGGGAGACCAAAGCAGCTCCAGAGATCTAGAAAGTGGGAACTGCTTGCCCCCCTGGTCACACTGGTAGTATATGAATAAAAACCTCCAACTCCTTTTTACATCCTTGCTGAATCCAGTGAAATGCACAGTTCCAGAACAAATAAAGATGTTTATTAGCCTACCTTGAGTCAAAGACCCTCCTTAGCTAGCAAGTAAAACTCCTGACTAATCTCCTACCTTCTCCCTACCTATGCTAGGGAGAAGTAATACATCAAGTCACGATGCTGTTACTAAGAGAAATGGGAATTAGGCCTCCCTGATGGTGCAAGGGGTTAAATATCAGCATTACGAAGTTACCAGCATCCATTGCAGCACGAGTTCAATCCCTGGCCAGGGAGCTAACCCACGTGGCACAGCAGACCTCTCCTATCTCCCCTGCTGCTCCCCTCAGCAGTATATTTCAGTAGATCCTGTTTTGTTCCCCACTCTGTCTCTGGTGAATCCTCTCAGCCCCCAACACCTCTGGCCTATACCCCAGGTCTTGTATGCATAAATAAATAAATATTTTTTGAAAATGAGAATACTGGATGGACAAAAAAAAAAAACAACACATGATCACCACAAGATGGTCTTTAAAAACAATAAATACATCAAAAAATTAAAAATAGAATTATCACCTGGCCCAGCAACCCCACGTCTAGGTAGATATCCAAAAGAATTGAAAGACATATTTGCACACCCATTTTCACAGCAGCATCATTCACAGTAGCAAAGAGGTGGGTGCAAACTAAATGTCATAGACAGATGAATGAATAAGCAAAATGTGGCCTACACATACCATGGAATATTAGCTAGCCTTAAAAAGGAAGGAAATTCTGACATGTGCTACCATGTAGATAAAACTTGAAGACATTATGCTAAATGAAGTAAGCCAGCCACAAAAAGACAAATACTGTATTATTCCACTTACATGGAGTAATCAAATTATTAGAAACAAGAAATAGAACGGTGGTTACCAAGTTGCTAGGGGAGAGAGAAAGGAGCTGTTGTTTAGTGGCTATAGAGTTCAGATTTACAAAATGAAAAAGTTCTGGGGGCTTGTTTCACAACAATGTATTGTACTCAACACTACTGAATTGTACATTTAGACATGGTGAAGATGATCAGTTTTATGTTATGTGGACTTTTTGGCCACAATTAAAAATAAATAAAATAATAGTAGAACCCAAGAATAATCACAAAGTAAGTGTTCATAGGGCTTGGAGTCCACAAGTTAGTAAACTAACTTAGGGAAAAGACCTGGCAGAACTTTAGTACCTACTTCAAAGACAGGAAGGTTAAATGAGATAATGGATATGTAGTTCCTGGCATGTAACAGTAGGTCAAAAACATGTGTAGTTGGAGAAATATTGACACGTTGTAAAGAACAAAAATGACATTTTACAATATGGCTAGTGTAATTTCATTTCATATATATAATTTCATATACATATGTAACTTTATACACACACACACACACACACACACACACACACATACACACAAAACCACCCAGAACTCAGTTACTTGCTCAACATCATGCATATAAGAAGTGGTGGAAAGAGAATTCTAGCCTAAAGAGACTGGCTCCAGGGCTCTCATCTATGAAGACAGCGTTTGATCAAGTTTCTTCACCAAGTCAACATATGTGAGTAATGTGAATATATTTAAACAAGAAGGCGGAAAAAATATACTTGAAACGTTAATAGGAATTCTTGAACAAGTCTAAATATGCCATGGGATATTATGCATTTGGGTTGTATGCTTGTTCACTTATTACTATTAGTGAAAATATAAAATTATTTAAATTTTTAATGTCAAGCATCTTTTATGCTTTGAATAAGTTAAAGACAATTTAATATATCCGATTTACTGTGTCCTGACTATACAAATGAGAGTTTGGCATGCAACTTGCCACAAATCATTCTATTTTCAAACTTTTTGAAATCCAAATTAAAAGAAAGGATATTTACTTGAAATAAATACAACATAAGGTAGGTAGACTATGGAGCCAACGAAGATACAGACAAGAAGCTCGTGTCAGATTTCAGTGGCAGTGACCATCTCTCCTGGCTGGTGGAGCTGAGAAGGACCTGAAGGAGCAGGGCTCAAGGCTGGCCGCGGAGCAGGGACAGACATAGGGAAGGGAGGAGTGACAGCCAGGTAGAGGGAGGGTAAGGAAAAGAAAACCCAGCAGAGGAGTGCCACGGCATACCCACCACGCATGAGGAGGGGGCTTAGCAAGAGAGACAGAACTGTGAAATACAATTCTGCAAAACGCAGGGGGGCCGCAAAGCTCTGCAGACCAGGGGTGATATAAGCTAATCAGCACTTTTAGAAGAGGAATTTGTCAGTGGCTCAGAGAAAACATGGGGTGGCAGGGAGGTTGGGAGAAGAGTTAGGTGAAGAAGGGATCAGTGTAATCTGAGTTTATGGAGGCTTGGTCTAAAGCAAAAAATTAAATGAACCAGTAAAATAAAAGTACAAATTGACAATATAAGGATATACTTATGGGCCAGGTGTTGATCTAAGTAACTCACATGTTGATTTAATTTGCATATATAGTTGTGACATAAATACATGTTATGTGTATAATTCATCTAATTTTCACAACAGCCCTATAAAATGAGTTGTTATTATCCCATTTTCTAGAAGAGAAAACTGAGGTCTAGAGAAGTTCAGTTACTTGCTCGATGTCACACATCTAGGAAGTGATGCTAAGAGAATTTCAGCCCAAACACTGGCTCCACGGCTCTCATCTCTGAAGTTAGAATTTGATCAAGTTCTTCACTAAGAATTGCACTCAGCTTGCAAGGACAAGGACAAGTCCAAGTTTATGACCTGTACGGTGCTGAGCTTTAGAGGGCAAAGGAAACTGATTCAAAGAGAAGAGACAGCAAACATCAGGGTCAGCGGTTCTTTACCTAGTTTGGGGAACAGGATTCATTCCTTTTAAGAATCTTAAATTGGGTGAAACAGTATGGTGAAAGAGGGGATTAGACTTTTAATATGAACCTAAGTAATGTCTACAGAAGTTGTTTTATAATTATGTACACCTGAAATCTATGTTATAAACCAATGTTTTCAATAAAAAAAATTTTAATTTCATAAAAGAATGGGCCTTTTCAGTAGGAAAAATATACACACACAAATATTACACACGACTTTAGCGGGTTCATGAACTCCAGTTAAGTCTTACCCTAAATATGCTATTTAAACAACTCAATAACAAACATTTCTATAGTAGAAATTTTATTTCCATTCATAAAATATATCACTAAATAGCTGAAAAAATTACATATTATTTTAAAACATAGATTTAAAAAAAATCATATTAGCTTCTCCTTAGCAAAATGCTTTTGTTTGACGTATTTACAAGAAAATACTAGACTTCGGATACACAATTTTCACTCAAGCCGGCCTGAGCAGGCCTTTGGATGTAGGTAGATGCTCTAGTAAAGTTAATTATCAGCTCTTCCTGCTTGTGCAAAGGATGACTGTATTTTACAAAAGTCCCTTTGAAAACAAGAGTAAATACAGAGAGCTTCTAGAGAAAAGTCCAGCAAAGCAGCAGTTGAGAATGTATTTTCTTCTCATGATGAAATTAATCGTTTTGGTAATCTACAGCCTGTTTAAGGTGGCAAGGGGGATGAAGTCCTTAAGAGTAAGTTGTTGCTCTATGAATCTTCAACGTGAGCCTGTGGGGAGGACAGTCCTGAGTCTGCCTCTCTGCTGTAAGCTCGCCTGTTCTGGTAGACAGAAGGACGCTCTGAGACAGGGTTCTCCATATTCTGATACATCTGAAAATGGGAAAGAGGCAGGACACCGATTACCATCACATTAGAACTACGTGTCAGGGGCCTGTATTGCAAATTAGTACTTTTACTACACCTTGGTCTTAGAGGATATTTTACATATTAACTGGCAAAATAATTTTGGTCCTTTCATTGATGGAGAGATGACATCACAGTCAACTATTTTATCTCATTATTGTTTCTACTGTTAGATATAAAATCTCACTCAGAAACCCTAGAGCCATGCAGAAAACTCATAAATATGAAGCCAAAAGAAGAAATGCGTTCATTGCACAATCAATACAGGGACGGACTCTCGAGATTTCACCTAGGCATTTAGTGACTACAATTTTTTTCAAAAATGAAAACCGCTTTACTTACTACCCATTTATATAGAAGATTAGAAAGAAATAAAAGACAGTGCTTAAGTCTTCACCTTTATGGGTGGCTTGCTGTACACACAATTCCATGTTAGTAGGTTCAGACTGTAGATTCTGTTAGGATGTTATTTTGAATTACTAACATGTTGTCCATGTGATACTTACGTGACATATTTTCATTACTCATTAAACATGAGCACATATCATTATTTTCATTTTTAAAGATTTATTTTATTTACTTATGCATACAAGAGCCGGGGTGTAGGCCAGAGGTGTGGGGGTGAGAGGATTCACCAGAATGGGGAGCAGAACAGGCAGATTGACTGAAATACACTGCTGAGGGGAGCAGCAGGTGAGGCAGGAGAGGTCTGCTGCGCCATGTGGGTCAGCTCCCTGGCTGGGCATCAAACTCATGCTGTAGTGGCTGCTGTGCCACTGAGAAGGCCCCACATATCATCTTTTTAATGGCATCCTAGGGTGCCATCGTACTGATGGACCATAATTAACCATTTGATGGTTTGGCTATATAACATAAACTGAAAAGCACACACATGGCCTGGTCTGTTTCGGGGCTAAATGAGGGAGCGGAATTTCTGGTTGCAGAAGATGCGTGTTCTAACTGGATGCGCATGGCGAAGCTGCACTATAGGAAGCTTTCCTCATCCCTCTCCTCCTCACTGTGTCTGGGAGCACTCTTGTCCCAGAGCCTCACCAATGTAAGGATTAGCGATCTGTCACATCTCTACCCCTTGCTCAGAGACCCATTTCGTTTCCTTACCTGCATATGATGGACCAAGGTGAGCATCATCTTCTACATTCAGTTGTCATTTGCGTTTCATGGTGAGAAATCTGTTTATCTCCTTTGTCCTTTTTATTGGGCTATCATGGCTTTTTTATTATGTATATATAAGAGTTCTGATCCAGGGACTGTATGTTCTTTGTTTAATAGGCTCCCTCCCTTCCTCCACTCCTCGCTGTTTCTTTCTTTTTGCTGTATGTTTTTGAAAGTTATAGTGTTAACTGACTGGACTATTTCCTACTCTTAATTTTTCCTCCTAGCAAACAACAACATCAAAAATCCTTTCTAATCTGTCTGCACATGGACAGTTTGCCTGCAGCCTGAAGGGGACACAGCACTGAACATTTATCTCTAGCACTGAATTTCCAACCGTCTCATGAAGCCTGTGACATAAAAACCAATGACACTTCAAACCCAACATTTCCACACCTGAATTCACCTTTAATCTCCAAGCCTTCTCCCTGTATTTGTAATTTCACTTAACGCACTGTCTTTCATCCAGTCCCTCATAGCCTTGAAATTTATGAACCATCTCAAGTTCTCCCTGCTCCTACGCCAGTCGGTTCCTGGGTCTAGTTCTGATATGGCATTCCTTTTAATATCTTACTTTCTATTTTTTAGGTGATTTTTAAATGATTTTTTAAAAATTGCACAAGTAATATATGCAGTCTCTTTCTCAAATATATCAGTACACAAGAGTTTCCTGTACTTTTGAAAATGTTTTATCTCTCCTTAATTATATTCTCCTTTCACTCTGAATGTTACTTATTTGTGCTTTCTCTTATGTTCAAATTGTTCTCTTAGTGTACTTAAGTGATATATTTGTAAGCTTTGTAAATTCATAATATTAATATATAGTGTAGACTAGTCGGACTTCTGTATTCAAATCCGAAATCTGACACTATGTTACCTTGGAGAAATTACTTGCTCTCTCTCTGTACCTCAATTTATTAAAGCTACAAAAGCGGACCTACTTCACCCACTAGGACCTACTTCATCCAATAGATGTAAGGAGTAAATAAATGAGTTATCATGGCTAATATATTAGTGGAATGCAACATAAACACTCAAAACTGTTAGCTATTACATTATTACTATTTTTAGTTCATAAAACAACTTTTGGTTTTCCTGATCCTCACTCCAATTTTGTTTTTGCTCATGTTTTCAGCTTCATTAATTCTGCCTTTATCTCTACTAACTCCTTCCTTCTACTTTGGTCATTCTCTTCCTTTTCTCCCTCCTCCTTCTTCTTCTTTTTGTTTTTTCTGAGCTTCTTGAGTTGAAAATTTAGTCATTTATTTTCATTCTTTTTGTTTGTATTTTTTTATTTTCATTTTTTAAGATTCTTTTTGTTTTTAGCAAATAAATTTGGAGTTATAAATTTGATTAACTACCACAGGTTTAATAAGCAGTGTCCAGTTTTATTTTTGCCCTTCCGCTTTCTTTTTTTCCCCTTCCTCCTTCTTCATAACCAAGGACTTCTGTAAGAAGCATGATTTTTTTTCTCTGATACATGAATTTGTGGGGTTGTTATTGGTGATTTCTCATCCACTACATTGAGGTTGGTGAATGTAGCCTGTGTGACAATTTTATTTATTTTGAGATTCTCTTTCTTAAGTGGGTTTGCTAATTCTTGTCATCTTGTGTTTTTATTTCCACGAATTCTCTCCGTTTCTCTCTTCCCTACCTAGTGGATTGATCTTGTTTTTTACTTTTTCTCCTGTACTGAACTGAAGTAATATATTTCCACATGGTCATACTTACTCCTAAACACCTAACACCTATTTGAGTCTTGAAGATATTTGTTTGACCCTGTGGCTATTCCCCACTGCTGCACCTCTTCCTACCCTCTCATGAAAATACTTCTTGTTTTATTCAAAACATCCTCTGTTGTGGGTTTTCCCTCTTTCATCCAATCTTAACTGCTTTCATTGTCTTGGGGATTTTATACCATTTCTGCTCCACAAAGACATCCTTCTTGCCTTCAAGGATAATTACAGCCTTATTTCTTTAAAAAAATAAAGATTTCCTGTAGTTTATGGGATCTGATATGAAAGGGAAGATGATGTGAGTTCAGTCCCCTTTCTTGAAACAGTGGGTCCCCTGCCGTCATCCCACTGCCACCACCCTAGCCTGCTCCCCAGGCTTCTCAACTGGAGTTCACTGCACCAGCTGGAGTAAGAGGTTCCTCTTGGTCCCCCTCCAGAGGGGGCATCATTTTCTAACTTACCGAAAGAAACTATAGATTGTTACTTACGGTTCTGACAGTGATAGGAAAAACCTTCTCTCAAAGTCAGGGAGCAGAGTGAAAGGTATTGGGGAGCTGTCTTTGAACATAGATATCCTCAGATATCCCATGAGAAGAATCCCCATTCAATAATTCCTGATACCTTTAAGACTTCCTGAACCAAGGGGAGGAGACTAGGACATCCTGTGGGTGTGGGAGCATGAAAGGAGAACATCGCACCATGACCAAGGTGGTCGTGAACTAAGCCAAGGGGGTCATCAGCAGCTGTGGACCTTCCCTGTTTACACCACTGTTACAGTCTTGTTTTCCTCCATATTCCTCCACTCACCCTTTACTTCATCCAGAACCATTTATTTTTCCAGTCTACCTTCTCAACTTTGAACCCTTATTTAAATTACCATTCAGCCTGGAAGTTGCTGCTAAGCCCCAACAGTCAAAATACTGCTCATTCTTTACGGTTTAGCTCAAACATCACCTTTGTGAATCCATGTCCAACTGCCCAACAAGTTACTCAATCCTGTTTTCTTTACTCCAACTGTTCATTTCTTGTTTCTCACTATAGATCTTCTCTCAGTTTACCTTATGGTAGAAACTGTTTATAAATCATCTGCTCAAAGGATGAGAAGTGCTCTGGGGATTTTTCCATCTCTCCCTACCTTCCTTTTTTAAAAAAATCATAACAAGAGGAGAAGACACACATCACCTACATAAGTCTATGGAGAGAATATAGAACTGAAAATGGACGTCTACTAACTTAGAAAGGAGGTCAGGCAATTCCTTTACAGAATCAGATTCATATTTAACTAACATTTATCAAGTATCCACTCAGTGCCCAGGATATGCTAAGTCTTTCCCATATATCATCTTATTTACTCCTTACGACTATGTAAAACAGGATTTGTTATCCCATATTTCAGAAAAGGAAACTGAGATCTTCCCCCCCCCCAAAAAAAAAATTAGGTGACTTAAGTCATATAAAAAGGAAATGATAGAGGCAAGATTCAAACTCAGGTATTGGGAGTCCAGGATTCTATCCTTTGTTCATTTCATCCAGGAATGGTCCTCTCTTAATGCCAGGTGGTGTTGATGAATGTAAGAGTAATCAAAGTGATTTCAAGTTCAAGGATCCTCTAACTTAGCAACTCATTTTACAGATGAAGAAACAGATCCAGAAAATTAAAGTGATTTGCCATCATTTAAACAGTTATTAGGAGGATATTAGACTCATGACTTCAGATCAATACTGCTTTCATCTTACCATCTTACATAATTGAGTTGTGTTATTATTCCATACTAAAGTTTCATCATGAATTAGGAAAGGTCAATGGCTTTGAGGTCAGGGATTAAATTTTATTTAGTCATCTGTTTTCTTTTATGATGCTTTATAACTACTGTGCTACTACATACCGCTTCTTCTGCATCTGCCAGCTGACACCCTAAAAATGAAGTCAGATGAGGGAAGGATGGCCGTTTCCTTGAATCGAAAGCCCAGCAGGATTGCATTATAAAGTATCTGTAAAACCAATAAAACAAAAAGCAAAATGAGGGAATCTGAATAGAGCCATGTGGATTGTTCTCCACATAAAATAGTGCCATTTATTGCTGTGGAGCTACTTATTTATGACAGTTTTGTTTTGTGTCACTACCCTACTAGGTTTTGAACTCATGTCAGAAAGGACACATCAGCATGGAGGGCCCAGGAAGACATTAGTAGTGTGCAATCTGGAAGGAGGCCCTAGCTTGAACATGCTGACACCCTGATCTCAGACTTCCAGCATCCAGACTGTGAGAAATAAATGTCAGTTATCTGTAAGTTATCTGGTTTATGGGATTTTGTTATAGCAACCTGAATGTGCTAAAATACTAGTTGCCTTGGTTTTCTATCACTACCATGACAAATCACCACAGACACAGTGTCTTAAAACAATACATACTTACTATCTTACACTTTCATAGGTCAGAAGTTCAGTATGGTTCTCACTGAAATAAAATCTAAGAATCAGCAGGCTGTGTTCCTTTCTGTATTCTATGGGTGAGAATCTGTCCCTTGGTCATTTGGTTGTTGACAAAATTCAGTTCTTCCAGCTGCGTAACTGAGGCCCCCATTTTATTGCTTGCTCCTGAGCAGAAGGCTGTTTACTTCCAGGCGCTGCTGCATTGTTTGCTTCCTGATTCTCTTTCTCCACTTTCATCTTCCATTCTTTCTCATTCTGCCTTCCTCTTCAATTTTTTTATGATTAGATGATGCTTAGCTTTGTGACTTGTGATTAGAGTGTGCCCATCCAAGTATCTGGAAGATCTCCCCATGCCCAAGATCTTAAATTTAATCATATCTGCCAAGTCCCTTTTACTGTGTATGGTAACATATTCACTTGGGGATTGGGTTATGGACATCTTTAAGGGTCATAACTTGACCTACCACATGGGCTTATTTCCACTATTTGGATTTCAGCAAAATATCACCTCCCTAATGAAATGACCTCATCCACATCACCAATTATGTTCTACCACATCACAGTAGTGTATTTCTTCAAACGTCTATGACATTCTCTGAAAAACTGTGTCATTTATATGCTCACTTATACAGTTATTGCACTCCACTGGGACACAATCTGTACGAGGGCAGAGATATTTTCTCCTTGTTGTTTTCTTATCTCCAGCACCCAAAACAGTACGAGGCAGATAGACAATCTCAATCATTTTGAATTGAGTGGATGAGTGAATCAATGAATAAGTGGCTTTCATCAGTTGTCATTGTTCAAAACTCCACGATTGTTTTGGTGGAAACAAAGCTATTAACTCTTGTTGGGATGTGCTATTAAATTTGCTACTCAGTTATTTCCTCTTCTATCCAAAGACTTGTTAATTTATTCTGGCTGGTTATAACTCATTATTGATTGACAGGAATTTTGTGTTTCTTTTTGTGACTCTTACTACCCCAAAGAGAACTGGAAAATTTTGTTTTCAATTTGATTACTGGGATAATAAAATATAATACCTTTCTTATCAAATCACTTAAAAACCTGCTCTCCTGGTGATAACTTTCCATTAAATTTCTAAAATGATTTCAAGTTCTTGGATATAAAATTCACAAAGTCATTGCAAAATATTATTTTTTCACTTCTTTGCCTAGAAATAGCTTCAAAATTGCTGTAACAGCTCATGCAAATGTAAAGGTATATCAGATCTCTCTGGGAATAATCAACCCGTGTTTGGCATAAAGGTATTTCCCTTAATACCTTGAAAATCCATTCTATCTCAACATAAAAATAATTCTGCTTCTCACAGGTTTGTATCCTTGAATATTTTATTGGAAAGCATGCTCTTCTTGCAAATGAGGAAAACTAGATCTTAAAGAAGTAACTAACCAGCTTATATTTATGTAGCAAATTACCAGTAGAACCAGAACTGTAACGCAGGAAGACCAGCTCCCAGTACAATCAGAGTTCATAACACCACACTCCACTGCCTTGATGCAAGTGGGGAGCTACACAATGGACTGCAAAATCTTGTTTATTAATAATTTCAGATGAAAAGCAAAAAAAAAAAAATCCAGATTTAATTTGTAAAGTGGCAAGGGTAGTGGGAGGGTTACTGAATGGCCTTTGTTCTTAACATGTAATGACTCTGGCTTTCTAAATGTCTCTTATTAAAAAGATCTAAGCCCAGAAATTTCTAGGTTGTAACTGCAATCATAAGACTAGTTAGCAACTTCAAGTATAATTACAGGACCAACTCATCTATGAATATAATTACCCTGGGCTCTATTACACCTCCATGACCTGTGAGGTGCGGCCACAGAGCAGGCTGAGGCAGGGGGCCAGCTCGTCATGTCCAGGCTCGAGCAGGTTGTTGCTGAGTTATCCTACAGCAGCCCACACACTCACAAGCATCCACAAACACACCAGCCTCATTGTTTGCATTCCGACCACTTCTATTGAAAAATCAAGGAACCATGCATGATGATGGTTAGATTAGAAAAGTACTCAGCTCAATATTGCATTAATGTCTGCATATGGCTTCAGGTTAAATGAAGTGGTTTCACTGTTATCTTTCTTATAGTTGCAACACTTATCTATGTATGATGTATTATGAGTTTTAAGAATTCCTTTCCTGGTAGAACAAACAGCTCAGCTGTTGAATCACTGTCTTTTTTGAAACTCTATTCTCCTTTAATTGATACACTTATTTTTCTCCCAAGATTTTGGCTATTCTTGTTCAGCTTCTTTTTCTGTCTCCTTTTGCTTATTAAAATGCTATTAACTGGCAGGATACTGACAGTGTAGTTGATGGCATTGAAAATAACCTTGTAAGCTGTTTATTTCACAGCCTATTTCTTGTCACAAACACGTCTTCTGCCTAGCCTCAGTTTCTTGGTGGCTTTATTTATTAACATGCCAATAGTCCAAGATAAGTATCTTGAAGTTATCTTAGACTGTTATGGGTTGAATTGTGTCTCCCCAAAAGATGTGTTCAAGCACTAACTCCCAGGGTCTGAGAATGTGGCCTTATTTGGAAATAGTCTTTGCAGATATAATCAAGTTAAAATGAGGGTATCCAGGTAGGAGCTAATCCAATATGACTGGTGTCCGTGTAAGAAGTTAATTTGGACAACACACAGGGGCAATGCCTTGTGGTAAGAGGCAGAAAGACAGGGGTGATTCAGCTGTGAGCCAAGTACCAAGAGTCACCACTAGAAGGTAGGAAGAGGCAAAGAAAGGTTCTACATGGAGCTCAGAGGGAGCATGGCCTCACTGACACCTTCACTGCAGATTCCTACCTTCCAGAAAGGGGAAAGAATAAAGTTTTAAGGAAAAAGGAAGGAAGGAAGAAGGGGAGGGAGAGAAGGAGGAAGGGAGGGACGGAGGAAGGGATGGAGGGAGGAAGGAAGGAGACAAATTAGATGATGGAGAAACATGCATTTAAAGAAATATGATGAGGACCAGCAGTCTGGAGATGGAGTTTTATCACGTTCATGGATCCCTCAAACAAAGAAATTGAGACCCAGGCTCTGCCTGAGTCTCTTAGGGCAGGAAGGCTTTAGTTTTGTTCAGAAATCCTTGAGTAATAAGAAAAAGTTTTCTTTTCTTTTTTTTTTAAGGGGAATCATATAAACTTTGAATTAAGGAGTTTTTACCATTTTTGCTAACTATTTGAAACTAGGCAGAATGTAAATTCCCGATTTCAGCCAATTTACCATCTGATTTGAACTTACATTTCTTCCGTAGCATAAAATGGCTGATCCATTTTAAATCCACTCTGAATGAGTTTATAGAAGTTAGTATCAACTGGAATGCCAGGGTAAGGATTGACACCTGAGAAGAACATGAGATGAGGATAACCATTCATTCTTTCTTTCTTCATTGGTTGATTTCTTCAGTCACTCAATTAATAAACATGCACTTGGTGCCCCCATTGCCCAGACACTGTTGGGTGTGAGGACTAAAAGTGAGAAAGGTCAGGGTTCCTGCTCTCACCTGGGTGTAGGCCTGAGGGGAGGCAGAGCCAGGTAAGTTGGGGGGGCACCTATAAACACCAACAAATAAATGTAGAGTAGCACCTGCTACAAGCACAAGTGAGACAAGGGCTCTGGGAGCCTTTGAGGTGACACTGCATTCCCTCTTTGATCTGGGAGGTAGCAGTGGGAGGAGGGACAGAGAGAGACCAGTACTAAGGGAAGACAGCAAGTCACAAAACTTACCAAGTGAGAAGATTTCCCAGAGTAATATTCCGTAGGACCAGACATCACTCTTAATCGTGTAGATTCCTTCAAATAAGCTTTCAGGAGCCATCCACTTTACAGGCAGACGGGCCTGTGCAAAACCCAGGAGATCAAGTGGTGAATTTTCCACAAACAAACATGATATTTCTCTTGTTAGCTAAGTGATAACATGGATTAAATTATTTTATTTTAAATTTATTTATTTATGAACACAAGAACTGGAGTATAGGCCAGAGGTGTGTGTGTGTGGTAAGGGGTGAGAGGATTCACCAGAGACAGAGTGGGGAGCAGAACAGGTGGATCTACTGAAGTACACTGCTGAGGGGAGCCGCAGGCAAGATAGGAGAGGTCTGCTGCACCATGTGGGAAGCTCTCTGGCCGGGATCAAACTCGTGCTGCTGTGGCTGCAGGTAGCTTCATAGTGCTGAGACTTAACCCGTTGCACCACCAGGGATGCCCCATGGATTAATTTCTTAAGGACACTCAATGCTTCATTGAGAAAATCATGTCCTTCAAGTGCAAGGTTTTTTTACTTTTGAATTAACATTCTAATATAGTAACCTTGAAGAACAAAGACAACCCGTAGCTTTAAAACTCATCTTGAACAAAGGCCCATGCTTGGAATCAGTAAGTTTAAAAGGAGATACTTTCTACTAAGGAGTAGCCACTCAGTTGGCCTGTGGTAAGTAGATACTGATGAATTTGTGGGATGTTTGGTTAAAGCAGTTCATGGAAGAACTTAAGTGGAAATGCCATCCATGAGAATGTGGTAAAGGGAGCATATGTCATCACTTCTAGAAATGATACCAGGCAGACTCTGTGGCTTTAATAATAGCCAGTAGCATGCAAGGGGGTTTCGTGTACAGCGTTTCAGTACAGCCTCCGATTAGGATCAAGACCCAGACCAAATGGGTTACCACGCAAAGTGTTTGTAGCAGCTTCTTTCTCAGGGCTTGAGGATCCTTTTGCTGAGTATGATTAATCTGCCAAGTAAAATCAAAGCCCAAGAAACTCCTTTAAAATCTATACAAACGAACAAACCCAATCAAGCAGGCTAGTCAGGTTAATTTGGTTAATGAAAGGAATTAATCACGGTTGCAAATGTTCACCTTCCCACATAAAAGACCACCAGCTGGTTGGGTAGAAACCGCCTCACTATGTATGTTCATCCTATTTATGACTTAAACTCTGATGATGGAGGCCCAGAAGTAAAATCAGCTAAGATGATTATTTGATTCTAGTGCGAATACAGTTTAATTTTATTTTTAACATTTATTGGACATTTGCTCTAGACAGGTGCTTTCATGTTGGTTTTATTAGTTTATTCCCACACCACTAGGAGGTAAGTGTATATTCCTACGGGAAACACTATCTCATAGGGTTATGCCACACTTGGGGTGTAGACCATTCATATTGTAATTTGTGTGCTCTGTAACCAAGGCACACACCAAGGCACAAGCAAGTTACCTTTCTGTGCCTTTGTGTCCTCCTCCACAAAGGGGGTACTCCAGCACCAGATAAAGTTAATATATGTAAAGTACTTAGAATCATGCTTAGCACAGGATAAGCAATAAATCAGCCTCTGCCGTTACTATTTCACAAGCAGAAACAATGAAACAGAGAGAAAGTCCCAAAATGAACAGCCAAAAAAAAGAAGGGCTGAAATCAGGTGTAACCCTTAAAAGCCATACTCTTTTAACCGTACAATTTTATCATCTAGTAGTTCTTTTGGTTCTCTAGTAAATAACACATTTGTCCTTATTTTTTTTAACAAGTAGATTCAGTCTTGTTTTAATTCTCTTGTGTAACAATAATAGGATAACAAGCATTCATTAACAAACATTTAATTTAAATGTTGTTCTTTTTCAAATTTCATACTTTATCTTTAACTTACATTGTGTATTTTGAAAATTTTTTATTTAGGTGTACAAGAACTGAGGTGTAGGCCAGAGGTGTATGTGGTGGAGAGGTGTGTGTGTGTGTGAGAGGATTCACCAGAGACAGAGTGGGGAGCAGAATGGGCAGATCTGCTGAGATATACTGCTGAGGGGAGCAACATATGGGTTAGCTCCTTGGCTGGGGGATCGACTCATGCCACTGTAGCTGGCAATAGCTTGACAGTGTTGAGACTTAACCCCTGCATCACCAGGGAGGCCCGGCATGTATTTTTTTTTAAAGTTTTATTGTAACTATGACCTATTTATTGAATTATAACTGGAAACATAACTCAATAGCTGCTTTATAGCTAATGGGACTGAGATAAGTACAAATAAAATTTTGTCAGTGCGGATTGTACTCAAAAGTCCTAATTTATTTATTCTTACTAATCCTTAACTTTTATTATAAATGGAATACTCCTTGAAGCTGTAGAAAACCTTCTTAAGCATAAAAAAGCAAACTGCTATGAGGAAGTTTTCTGATGTTACCATAAATCAAAACACACTAGAGTGAGTACAGACATTTGCCATAACAAAAACAAAACACAAAATGATAGTATAAAAATATGCAAGAATTTGCAGCCTCACGTTGCCTCTGATCACATAGTTGGAATCACTCATGATATCACGAGCCAATCCAAAATCACATATCTTCACCACTTTCCCATGGGTCACGAGGACATTCCTGGCTGCCAGGTCTCTGTGAACACACTATAAAGAAGGAAATTGGAGGGTTATTTACTATACTGTGTATCATCACAGAGTACACGCTTCCCTCTAGTTTCAAGTCAGCAGAAGTTACAGGTGACAGAAATGTATACATGTGTCATCAAGGCTTCTTATCTTTACCCGGCCTGAGCAGTCATTATGATGTGTGACCAAGTAGGTGACCACTGTGCCCAATTTTCAGCTACTGTGACTGCTGTCATCCACTCTGCACAGTAGACATGCTCAGAGGCCCAAGGGGAAGGGTCCTTAGGAAGATCAAATCTGGTCGATGCTGTATCTTGCTGTAGGTAAAAGACACACAAGGGAGTCCGCTGCTGAGCTCCCAAAGCGGTTTTCAGAGGCTATCTCAGCATGCTTATGGTGGATGTAGAGAAAAGTATCTTCTTTCTGACTGAAAAGTAGCTTTAATATAATGGAGTAATATCAAATAAATATTCAGAAAAAAACTAAAATTAAGTTTGGCAGGATAGATTAAAGTGGAAGTTGAGGGAACTCCCCAATTGAGAGATGATGTGCCATTAAACCACATGAACTGGCAAGAAAATTGCATCTATGAAGGGAGATTTTAAAGAGATAGGGCACTAGTAGCAAAGGTCCAAAGGGCTCTATTTAAAAATTAAAAGCAAAACCCATAAAAACGAAATCCCTCTGGCTCTCCCTCCTCCCTAGCCATCGCCTAACAGTGTTGCCCACGTGCAGCTTCCGTTTATAGCTCAGCTACTTTACCACCAGGTTCCTGCAACCTCACTTCCAGCTCGCACCTCTCTGTCCAAGCAGCACTGGCTACGCCCCAGGATGCCCTGCACAGCATCCGTCCGGTCTTGATTTGATTTGACCTCTCGATGATCTCTAGCACTCTTTAGCCAGGCCTCCTCCTCGGGTTCTTCCTTCCCTGAATTCTGCACTCCGCTTGCCCCTGTTGTCTTCCTGCTGCTCTGGTGATTCCTCTTTCATCCTGCGGCTTCATGCACGAACCTGCTTCCATTCCCCAGGGCTGCATCTTCTCACTTCACACCCCCTGAACCACCTCATTCACATGCAGGGATGCAGCCACAATCACCCAAACCTCTATTTCCAAACCAAACATTTCTCTTGTGCTTCAGATAGGAACAGGCAAGTTTCTGCAGGGTTAAGCTCTACTTGGTTGCCCTGTGAATCTCACATTCAACACGTTTAATTCGTCACCTTTCTCAATAAAGTTCCTCCTAATTCTATGTTCTCTACCATATCCCACATTCCCTGTTGGTTTTCCTTTCCCTTCAAAACTCTGTTCTAACCCAAGCACAGACTCCTTCAGAAAGTCTTTTCTGCACTGCCTCCCCTCCCCCAGATCCAAAGTACCATCCCCCTGTCCCGTTTCCCAGAACTTACTCGAGCACAGTGTCTATCATTACAGTTCAATCTCTGGTTTGCATGTCTGCTTGGCTCTCTCCTCCCCCCCACGATAAGCTCCGACTCCCATCTCAGCACTAGCACTGTGCATGCCACATAGTGCTCAGTTCATGTTTGATGGAGTCAAAGAGCTTAGGGAGGAAACTATGTTTCAAGTAGGGGAGAAGGCTTAGGAGACAGAGATGGGCTGATTCAGAGGCAGGGGCCTGAAGAGAAAACTAAGGGTGTCTAAGAAACTGGAATTTTTCCAAATAACCCAGGAAGATAAAAAGCAGTGTCCCTTGACGACCAATATGAGTAATTTGAGTTTGGACTTAATATTAGCAGCTAACCAGGTCAGACAATCCTGGTAGATACTCACCCACCCCCAACACCTATAAAGGAACAGTCATGCATGGCATAATTACAGTTTGGTCACTGACTGACAGATGATGTATACAACAGCGGTCCCTATGCAAGCCTAGGTGCGTAGCAGGCTGTGTCATCTTGGTTTGTTAAGTACACGACAATGCTCGCATAACAAGCAAATCAACTAATGACACATTTCTCAAATCTATTCCTGTCTTGAAGGGACTCATGACTATACTTGTGAAAGCAGAATGGAAGAAGTGTAGAAGTTTTTGTTTTAAACTCGTATCACTTAGTCTGTCTCTCCCTACCTCCCCCCTTCGCTGTTGGCATCACCTAGAATTTTATTTCCTCCGTGGGTTGATTGCGAACTATAGATAAAAAACTTGAGAAAATCCAACAACAGGTAGGCAGAAGAATGTGCCTCAGAAAGGAGGGATAAGAAAATATTAAGAGAGAATAATTTTTCTTAACTACTGAGCAAGGATGCCCAAATTTGGAACATAATATGCAAAAAAGTACGTACACTTTGAATATCCATGAGAACAAAAGCTTTTGAATTTCTAATTGGGATTGTATTAAATATACAGATTGATTTGGAGAGGATTGTCTCTTTTTAAAAGCATGGTGTTTTTTCTGTAGAACACAATAGAACTCATTTATTCAGATCTTCCTTTTTGCCTTCTAATAAAGTTTCACAGGGTTTGTCATATAGATCTTATATGTCTCTTGTTATGTTTCATAGGTTTGGTTACTTATCAATAGAATTTTCATTCCTCAAAAATATTGACTTCTTTCATGTTACTTTTTTTAATTGAGATATAATAGAGTCTGTAAATTTTTAAAAAGCAAAAAGTTTCTCCAAATTTGGGGAGAAAGAGAATAGAGGAGGTAAAGGGATAGTGTGGAGGAGAGAGGGAGGAAGAAAATAGACTCAAAGGTAAAAGTAGGGGGGTGGGCATTGAAGTTTGGGAAATAAAGAGAAGATAATGGAAGGTAAGAAAATAAGGAGGGAAAGTAGCCAGAGGAAAGACCTCAATCTACTTAAAATCATGAGAACTTTGAAAGGTCAGAGAACAGCCAGGTTGAAAGGCAATTATAGAAGAACACAAAGTTGGTAGACACTATGCTTTGAGACAGGCTATCCGTGACTTTGACATCCCAGCCTAATGGAAGTGGGACTCGCAGGGGAGGCGCTAGGCCTACAGGACTGCTGCTGTCCATTGCAAGGCAGTGACCAGACAGAGGTGTTCAGGATAACTGGCTTGGCAAGCAGAACATGCTGCATTTTAGCCTCCATGTCCCCTCTGGGTTCATGCCCACGTGCAAAGCACATCCCGAACTACCTGAACTAACTGCCCAAGAAAGGACCAACACCTCATTTTCAGGAGAGATCCCTGAAGACTTCTCATCTGAAAGCTTCAGGGGACTTTGGACAGCCTGGGAGGGCCATGATAACCTTGGGATGGGACCTGAACTACAATTAACCCACAGAGGAGGTAGAATTCTAGGTGATGCCAACAGCAAAGTGGGGAGGTAGGGAGAGACAGACTTTAAGTGACATAAGTTTAAAACAATATGAAAAAAACAATAAACACACCTGTTTTTCAAAATTATCTGTTAAAAATCTTTTTGTTATTGTTAGTATCTTCTTTTAAAGGAGCTTACCGATTTAAACTCTAGAAATTCCATTCCCTTGGCAACTTGATACGCAAAACAAAGAAGATCTTCAAATGTAAGCACATTCAAGTCCTCTTCTTCTTCCAACCTTTTTTGGTTTTCATATTCAATTTCATCTATAAGATAGAACTGGTCCTTATTTATGCCAAAATTCTGTGAAGTTACCTTATTAAGTATCTATGAGGATGTTATGCATTAGGTGATACTAAAATGGACAAATGAAGCTACCATAACATTTCCCTGAAAACAATCCAGCTAACCTATTTATTTATGCTGAGAACTGTGCAGCCTATGAAGAGTCACCTAAAGATTCTCTCTAGTCAGAGGAATAAAGTCTCAGCTGCTGCAGTGATATGGGCTTCCTAATTAGGAAGGAGTTTTAGAGGCTCTTTTGCACTGGATAGTTTATCACATTGGGAAAAGAATGAACACTAATCTACCACATTTTATGAACTGTATTGTGCACATAATGTTTTTCCATTTAATCCTCCTAATAGTCCTATGAGGAAAGTATCATTAGACCCATATTACAAATGAAAAAATTGTAACTCAGATGGTTTAAATACTTGTCCAAAGTCATCCAGGCAAAAACTGAAAGAATCAGAGGTTAATCCAATTTTTGACTGACTCCATTTGTCAAGTAATAGGATGGCTATAATTAATTTCTTACATTACAAAGAAGAAACTGATTAAATAAAACAGTCCTCAATATTTATTAGTTAAACACTGACATACAATTTTTAACATGTAGGCTGTTGGCTTTAAACGATCTTTAAAACAAATAGATATTAATAAAACTTATGAATGACATTACAAAGAAAAACAAGCTTTTGCATTTACTCGCTTTTTAAAAATAGCTAACACAAAACTCTTGTATCCATTTCCATTTTAAAGTGCTACTTATTAGAATAAAATATTACCTTCAGATTGAAATGAATTCCCATTGAACCCTGAGATATGATCCGAGTTCTGGTGTATTTGAACTTCTCTTGAACCAGGCATACTATTAAAAAAATTACTTCATTATTTACGTTCTTCTTCTGAGTATACAGTTCATTAAAAAATATAATTCATCAAAAATTGAATTCCAACTATAAATGGGCTTTTAATTTAAAAGCACACCATCAGCTTGTCCACCTTTTGTGGACACCAAAGTATTTGTGCAATGAGCTTGTCAGTAGAATAGTTTCGGAACTATCCCTGTCATCTGTACGGATGGAGTTTGACAGTTCAAAGGGCTCATTCAATCCCTACCATAACTCTATGAGCTGAATGTGAATATCACATTTTGTTAAAAAAGAAATTAATATGATTTGCTGAAGTCATGAAGCTATGAAGCACAACTATGGACTTACACCTCATTCTTCTGTTTCTAAACTCAGCCTCCTTACAACATTTCATGTAATAGTAATCTTCCGTAAAGACCTGTAAGTATTTTATCACAGTCTTTTTTCAAGCTGGCCTTTGTAAAGCTCATTTCTTTTTCCTGTGAAATTAATAAACGGTAATAGTGGAAATATCTTTTTTTAAAGATTTATTTATTTATGCATACAAAAGCTGGGGTGTAGGCAGAGGGTGGGATGAAGGATTCACTGGAGACAGAGTGGGGAACAGAACAGGCAGAGTGACTGAAATACACTGCTGATGAGGAAAGCAGCGGGCAAGACAGGAGAGGTCTGCTGCGCCATGTGGGAAGCTCCCTGGCCGGGGATCGAACTTGTGCTGCAGTAGTTGCAGATAGCTTCATAATGCTGAGACTTAACCTCTTGCAACACCAGGGAGGCCCGAAATATCTTATACAGTATATTGGATGTACTTGCATAGTCTTCTTCACTGAAGAATTTTGTATGCATTATCTACAGATAATGATTCCATTTATCCCATCATACAAGTTTACTCCAATTTGTAATTTTCATGCCTTTGAAAAATAGCTTAATGTTTTCAGATCACAAATATTACCCCAGTGACTGGAATAAGTCAAAGGTCTAAGTTTACCAAAGCTACTTATTACCAACCATGGAGACTGGCCACACACAACTGACTCATTGGGATGAGCTCGCTATTCTAGACTATGAGCTGCATTATTGAATTTTCTCAGTTTTAGAATATGAACTGAGAAATGGATGAAAAAAGGAGAACTGGTGTGACTCATGTGATCAGTTAAAGACAATGGCACAGAGCCGTGCATGGAGATGCCTGTTAGGACCTCACAGCTTTAAGACGTTGGTCTCTGTCTTAGACTTACAAGGCCAAAGGTCCGACTGAAACTTACTTGAAAATGCAACTGGAATCTCAAACATACCCTCCAAAAGTCCCTTGGTAAAGATGAAAGTCTGACAAATCTGTCTGTTAGAATGAGAGACTTTCCCATAGGCAGGGAAATAAGAATGCATTGTGGATTGAGTAATCTTTTTGTCCTCGATAGAATGCCTGTGCATCCATTCAGAGAAAGTCTCAGAGTTAGATGTTCAAGTAATTAGCAAGAAATTTCTAAGGATGAGGACGAGCACCCCACCAGAATCCTGCAGTCCCCATTTATGCATGCTAGAACAAGAAATCTCATGAGCACTGTGAATCACTCAGGATCCCTATGGATACAGAACATATAATACCAACCACAGACAAATATTATCACCACTTTATTTTGTCCCCATCACATTATGTCAAGAAATCCATTCCAATTTTTTAAACGTCATTTATGAATTTAGAACTCCTTTGTGCAATATTCACAGAACCTGAGTCAAGGACTTTGGATAAAGTATTTATTCTCTCTACCAGTATCGATGTATTAACCAGAGGCTGGGGAGATTGAAAAACACACCTGTCCCAAAACTAAATGCACAGGAAGACAGAGATTGGCTCAGCTATGGTGCCTGTACTGCAGTAATAAAAGGTCTCATTATTTTATTTTTTAAAAATTTATTTATTTATGCATACAAGAGCTGGGGTGTAGCCAGAGGTGTAGGGTGGTGAGAGGATTCACCAGAGACAGAGTGGGGAGCAAAACAGGCAAATCGATTGAAATACACTGCTGAAGGGAGCAGTGGGTGAGACAGGCATTACTTTAAATCACTAGGGACACTACAGCAAAGATAAGTGATCTTTCTATGTAGAACCCACAGACATATAAGGCTAAACTGTGGCCTTTAGAAATGGCCAGTGGGGGCTGTTCAATCACCGTACTTTGTGATCTGTAATGTAGAATCATGAAATCTTGATTTAGGCTCTTACCTGCAATTTGGATGTGATTGGAAAGTGGGGTAAAAACTGAAATTGTGTTCCTTGAAAATCTCCGTCCATGTCCTGTGAAATTTTTCTCTTTTACTCCTTAGATAGTTGAGAAGATCACCATAGCAACAATATTCAAAAATCAAGTAAACTGGTCCTGAAATAATCACAGTTTTAATTGTGGATGTACAAACGCCAAATAGCTTTTCACATGTCTACACACTCCAGGAGCACTCACTTCTCTCCTCACTTTGGGAGAGTATCTCTTCTTCAGAGTATGCCTACTTAAACTATAAATTCAGTTTCAGCTTTTTTTTGCTCAAACTCCTTTGGAAAGCAGCACCTTCTAGGCACCCTTGTGCTTTCATCCTCACCAATGACTGCTGACCACCTGGATTCTCCAGTTTGCAGCCGGGAATTATTCGCCAGTTGCTTTGTGAGCACTTGGTAAATAATGCTGATTTGTGGTTTGCCTGACAAGGGAGAATATCTCCACAATTTCTTTGCAGGTCCTTTTTCTCTCTCACTTTTTAGTCCCTGCCCCAAGCTAACTGTCTCAGAAAGAATGACCCTTGAGCACAACATTTGAGAATTTTTAGGGAGAGGTAAAAGAACTGGAGTTCATGCTCCACTAAACTCTGGGAAAATGAACTTTCAAATCCTGCCTTGAGTGCACCTTCTAGAAGCTGCCCAGTCAGAGCAGTCACAAAGCTCTGCAGCCATTCTCACTGCTGTAATATCTGAGTAGTTAGAGCAGATACCGTAACATGAACATGCAGTGTTGTTATTCCTTTTAAGTAGGTTAGAATTATGTGGCATATCCTAATAAAGAGAGGCATTCTCTACACTGACCCATCTCATTACAGAGTGTTCAATACTAATTCCATTTGGGTTTAAGGGGCCATGCTAGGACTGAGAAAAGAGGGAAAATATGAGAACAAATGTCCACCTTTCTCTCTTCTGCCTTATTAAAAATTTTTTTTTATTAAAGTGGCATTGATTTACAACACTGCATAAGTTTCAGGAACACAGCTTCAGAGCTCTACAAAATGTATGTTACCGTACCATATCTACCACCAAAGGTCTAGTTAACATCCACATTCATCAATCAACTCTCTCTAACTATTCCTCCTATCTCTAAAATATTTTTAATTTGGTGTCATCAGTGGGAATTGGTTACCTGACAATGTGCACGCCCCCAGCAGGTTCACAATGTTCTCATGGTTTCCTAGGTGAGTCATCATTTTGAGTTCGGACATGAGAGCCTCTCTTTCAGAACTGTCTGCTTTTTCTGTCAGTGGAACAACATAAAACATGCAAAATTAAAGTAAAACAGGAAGTTTGGTTATTTAAAAAGTTAAAATTTTCCTCAGTTCAAGACAATTTGCATAAAAATAATATTGAATTTTGAATAACACAATGTTAATCCTGTGTGTTGAGACAGAATTTCAAAGATTGTAATATAACAATTGAATCTGGGCCTCTCTGGTGGCACAAGGGGTTAAGTCTCAGCACAGTGAGGCTACTGGCAACCACTGCAACATGAGTTCCATCTCCAGCCAGGGAGCTAACCCACGTGACACAGCAGACCTCTTCTATCTTGCCTGCTGCTCCCCTCAGCAGTGTATTGCAGTCAATCTGCCTGTTCAGCTTCCCACTCTGTCTCTTGTGAATCTTCTCACCCCTCCACACCTCTGGCCTGTACCCCAGCTCTTGTATGCATAAATAAATAAAATAAATCTTTAAAAAAAAAAGTTGAATTTGATAATGTGCCTTTCTATTGGAAGCTTCCCTCCCTACCAAAATAAAAGTCCTTATAGTTAATCCTCAAAAAATGAAATAAAACTAAACAAGATAAAACATTATCACAATAATAGTTATTAATAATGCTAAAGGGAGAAGCACACAGTATTTCTTTGACTTGTGGATCTGTTGAAGTCATAAAAAGACAAGATGATTTGTCAGGAAGAGTGGTTTACTCCAGCCTGTAGTCCTCAGGTCTACAACCTTAAATTCATCAGTGGGTCCAGTGGTGAGGAGGTCAAAGTGGACTAATTCCCACTAACCAAGTTCTCAAGAGATTCTGATAATGATAAATATAACTACTGAGCGGGTTAAAATGTACCCATTGATCAAAGCATTCTCTCCCTGGAGGAAAATGGAGATAGCTTGGCAAATTGGACTCATAATCTGGCATGTGGGTAGTCACTCAGGAACTCAAAGGTCTCCTAGCTCTGAGGCTGGAGCCCTGGATGCAAAGGGCTGTGTCCTTGTACTTCCTTCTCTAGGCTGCAGGCATCTACTCCTCTGTCACATGTTCTTTCTTGCAATATAGTAAGCTTCATTTACATTCCATGAAGATTTAATTAGTTATTTCTAGGTCTTATTGTCTCCTAGGATGGGAGCTTTTCCAGAGCATTTATGCTATCTATTTTGACTTGACTGAGCTCTCAGGAAACTCCTTACTTCCAACATCTTGACTTTGGAGTGAAATTGTTCACTGTGAGTAGTTTGACCCCTCAGTACCTCATGTCTTAGGCTGGTTTATGCTTTCAATTGTCCATGTCTTGTTCCTCATGAAAAATTATGTATTTTATGGTACGTTAAATGTTTCAAGATACTTCCATCTACCATTACCTGACTTTCATTTATCAAACAAGTATTTATTAAGTGTCTATTATATATGAGGCCATATGCCAGGCATTGGAGTGACATGATACACAAGAACAGCCCTCTCTTTTTGGAGTTTACAGATAGTCTCCTGGAAAAGGGAGACAAGAAAATAAACAACTGCACTATAGTATGATAAATGCAATGTGGCTAATGAATGTAGGAGTGCTCGGGGCTGGTTGGGAACCCCCCATCAAATGTGTATCTTATGACCTGAAAAAATAGGAGTTAACCAGGTGAATCCACAGTGAACAATGAACAAAGATAAAGAATGGACAAAGACAAAGAAAAGATAAAGAAGAGAGCATAGCAAAACAGATAAAGACCCCTTTTCTTGTGAGGCTTATGGACTAAAGTGGCAGGTAAGCCATTAATTGAATAATGAAACAAATATGTAATTACAACTTTGTTAAATTCTATGAGAAAAGATCCAACAGATAGCATGTAGCAGGGAACCTGGTCTCATCTGTGGTGTGAAAAGCTTTCCTGAGGAAGTGATATTTAAGTAGAGATCTGAAGGAGGAGTGGGAGATAACTGTGTGAAACAGGAAGGGTAAGCAGAAGGTTCAGCCTGTGCAAAGACCCTGGCGGGTGGGGGGGTTAATGCCCTGGAGGAACTGAAAGAAGTCCGGGGTGCTGTCATGCGAGTTGGAGAGGCGGACATCAGTCAGAGCATGCAGGGCTGTGTTTCAAGAGTAGTTGGAAGCAAATGTAAATGTTAAATAAGAAAATGATATGATCTGCTCTTTATTCATAGCCATCACGTAGGCTTTGGGACAGAGAATCCAAAAGATTCTTATATGTAAGAGTTCCTATAAGGCACCTGCTAGGAGGGCCATTGCAGCCATTCAGAAGGAGAGACTTGGACTTGGAGAGTTAAGAGAAGAAAAAATGGATTCAAGAGACACTAAGCAGGAAACCTACTAGAATTAGCCTATGGCCCCAAGGTCACAGAGTTATGTAAATGACTGAAAATAATCAGTCATTTAAAAAATAATAATAATAAAGAAACAGTTCTGGGGTGTTAGGATGGGGATGGTTTCAAGGAAGAGTCCTGGATTTCTGGCTTGCCTGACGATGTGGAATGTGAGAGTCATCGGTATTCCTAACCAATCACAGAGAAAACGGGTGTGGATGGAGGCCAGGGCTAAAGGAGTTCAGCTTGAATAAGCTGAATTAAAGGAACTTTTAGGACCTCTGAGCATTTGAAGGTTCATAGGAACCTGACGCTCAGAGGGAGATGCCATCATGGGAACCAGGTGTGGTTGAGATGGTGGCCATGAGCATGAGGAGTGAAAATGGGAAGAGACCATCGCGAGAAGACCCTGGATCAGCTTCAAAGCAGTCTGAGAGGTAAGGGGAAACCCAGAATAGGTGACATGGAAACCAAAGGAGGAAAGTGTTTAAAGATACAGAGAATAGTCAACTGAATCAACTTGTCCTGAAAAATCAAATAACATGAAGACTGAAAAACACCCTTTCATCTTAATTTGTTGAAGGTTACTGATCACCTTAGCAAAAGCCACCTAGGGGTGCTCTTGCTAAGTGAGCGATGATGCTAAGGGGGGCTGAGGTGGGGTAACAGATGCCAGAAGGGAGTGGATGGAGCAATAAGTGGGAAGTGAGAATACAGAAGACTCCGACTTGCCTTTCTACCCAGAGCCTGTGTCAAAATGTAAGAAACAACATCTGCCCACAGCAACAGTATCCCCCAAATATTGAAGTTGAAAAAAACCAAAGAGGAAGAGGTGGGGTTTTATATTCATGATTTCTATTTTCTATTCATAACTCAGCTGACACTAACCCTAGCTTGCTATCTTTTCAGCCTTAGAGCAAGGCAAGCAGTCGCCATAAAAAGTGATTTAAAAGTAGACAAGAAGGAGAGGCAGGAGACCGTGCCTCCCATCTTGGTGCATTTTTGTGGGTATCACTCCATTTGACAGTACCTTTCAACATTTTGACTGCAACCTGGATGGAGACTCCTGTTTTACTAATTCCATAAGCTGTTGCATTCATCACCTTTCCAAAAGCACCTGATCCTAACACCTTTCCTGCAAAATAAAGAGGAAGCTAGTACATGACAAAGATTTTCCAATAGACAGAAAATGCTCCAAAAGCATTGGGAACATTCGATCTTACCAAATTCTAAATTTTCCCTTGGAAACTCCCATTTGAGATCATATTCATATTCTCTGAAATCAATGTAGAAATACTCATTGTCCAAAGAGCCGGTCACCTGGACCATTTGCAGCTGGCTTTCATACCTAAATTGCTTCAGAGATGAAATAATGAGTCCATTAGCAATAGGCAGTTCTGCAGAAATAGGGAACAATGCTGGATTTTTACCTTTGCTTTTACCTTTTTGTACTTGTGACAAATTAGTATGGTTAAAACAGCAATGAAGGGAAGACAAAGCCCAATTGTTGCGTAGAATGAAATGTTGTCTTGGATGAAAGGGAAGGGGCCTGCAACAAAAGAGTGTCACTAAGCAATGAGTGAGAATTCCTGGTTGATATCACAATAACTGTTCATTATAATCTCACATTCTTTTGGAATAACTATGATTTGCAGTCTACAAATACTGCCCTCTCTACAGAAAATCAGGCAATAGTCATCTAAACATTGTTTCCAATGCAGAAAATTTGAAATGATTCTGAAACCATTTTTTAAAAAATCATTACCAGGCCTATAAAAAATTATATCTATTAAACCACAAAATGTGCAAGTCAGGTAAAAGAAGAAGTTTGTGTTCCCATTATGAAGACAGCATTTGAATGTGGGGAAGTTAGATTGGCAATGTTAGGGATTCTAAACGATTAGTGTTGGTGACCAAGGTTCACAATTGTTTAATTTAGGAGAGTTTTAGAAAACAAACAAAAAACATAAGACAGCAAGTTAAAGGAATATGTGGAAATTTATCCAAAGGGAAAATGGTAGAGACTGCATGTTCCTAAATCTGTCTGGAGTTGCATGTTTCAGTAGATTTGCATTACACTGGAGCTCATTGTTCTAGCTATGTGGCACCAACTCGTCAGTCACAGAAGTCCCTCTGCTCCTGAACTACAAAGCAGTGGAAGTTCAGTGGGGATTGTTGTCTGAGTCAGAAAGCCTTCTCGTCTCACACACTAAACATATGCTCTCTTGTAAAATCCCCCAAATAAAAGCAATGAGAAGGGGTAACTTCTAGTGGGGGATTCCTGAAGGTGGTGTATCACAATAGCAACTGTTGTGTACCTGGTGAGTTTAAAAGGATTGTTTCACAGGATGTGCCAAGGGAATTGTACGCACAGCACTTCACCAGGAACCCTTTCACAGCCTCGCTCATGTTCAGGGTGCTGCTGGAGCGCCACTGTCCAAATACTTTCTTGTTTGTCTTTTTATTCCAGATGCCTTCTGTGATCTCCTCTGTGCAGCTAAAAAAAAACAGCAGACAGATAAGTTGTATAGGTGGGACTGTCATTAATTGAGAAGCTGGGGTTTCTCTAGCCAGCTCTAAGACAGGCTATCAGAAATAATCTACAATCATTTAGAGTGATGATTGACTCAGAAAATATGCATTTAAACTGTCTTCAACTATCTTTATGAAAATTGCTGTGCCACAGAGAGTAAGGTACAGGGTTATGTTCTTCCCATATAAGAGACACCAATGTCCTTATTACTTGGGAGACTTGTCTGAACACTTCTTCCAGGTCCAAGATGGCAATGGGTAGCCATCAGAGGAGCAAGACGCCTGACTTGCTGATGCCTCAGCTAGCACTTGAGGTTTCCCTGCAGAGAATAACAGTAAAAAAAAAACTCATGTAATATGGTACTTTCCAGAAATGCTTTCAAAGTTGGCGTCATAGGCTGCCATTTATTGCTAGCAGTTTTGCTTCTGGTGTGTCATGCAAGATAACTCAAGATCTCTGGTTATTCCCTTTCCCCCTCTCGTCATATAACTTATCCAGGCTCCCCCACTACTTCTCTGGGGAACACTATTTTTCCACTGCTAAGATCCTCCAGGAGGGAGGTGACTTGACACCTTAAAATGACTTTGCACTTCAAGAGAAGTATCTGCAAAAAGTCCAATAAATTGTACTCTCATCTCTTTATAGATCAAATAAACAAAAACTCAGACAAATAAATGGCAGGTAATATGACTTTTGACCGCTCTTTAACATAATCTTTCAACGTACAAAAGTCAAAAAAGTCCCCACCCTGAAGCACATCCAGAGAGGACATGGAGTAAGTCTCTTTGCTTTAAAGAATGAACACAAAAATAGATACTGATACCTACAACTACATCTATCTATACAAAGACAGCAGATATGAAAGTAAAATCTTAATACATTTCAGCAAACAAAAACAGCTTTATGATATTCTTTCTAAGCCATTATTTAGCTCTTTATGGTCATAGTTAATAAATAATTAAGGAGTTATCACCTGAAAATCAAACTTCTCAACAATTTAACTTACTTCTTATATTCAAAGTGAATATTTTTGTGAACTGGGCATCATCATTTTCTGCATGGAATATATATTCTCCTGGCTGGTGCTTATGGTTGCAAAACTTAGTTATGCTGTTTGAAAAAAAATGAAAGACAGACTTAAAGAGATTATCCAGGAGATGCTGAAATGCGTGATGGTGTACAGGGGAGGAAGCTTCCTTTAGACACTCACTCCCTAAAGCTCAGTGGATAAAGAGTTATGCTAGATCATTGCTACTCAAAATATGGTCAAAAGATAGGAAGCATCAGCATTGTTTCATCTGGAAGCTTGTTAGAAATACGAAATCTCAGGCCCTACCTTAAACTCACTGACTCAGAATCTGCATTTTCAGTTGATCTATGTGTGATTCTATGTTGATACATGCTGAAGATTGAGAAGCACTGATCTAGACTGGGGCTCCTCAGAGGGACAAAAAGTTTCCTCTCCCTATTGTTTAGTTTCTGGACTAACCTGACTTCCCAGAAAAATAGAAGGACCTATGTAGTGGAAGAATCTATAACTCCCCTGCTTCCTGAAAAGATGGCTCTCTGACCTAGGTCCTAGGAAGGACCTATGACCAACATTTGACTTTCATAGTAATTAACAGTGGTTAAGGAGTCAATTCATTGAGTATATACAGAAATCTTTGTTTTGTCTCAGCAGATTCCAGTATGTATTGAGTGTGCAGCAACCACTCAGTACATTTTGACATAGATGACTTCGTATTTATCCACCAGGCCTATCAGATATATGGGATGCTGGACAGCACAATGGGATGTTAACTAGTACGGGAGAGGTAGGAGAACAAGGAGCTACTGAGCATATCTTCATGCATTGAAAAAATTTTCCCTTAAGGCAGAAGAAGAAGAAAATCTAAGGTTTGTCAGAGGTATTTAATTAGGTCACCTCTATATAGCCTACTTAAAGTAAAAAAAATAAAAATAAATAAAAATATACTCCATATAATCAGGGTCTTGCTTAAGAAGACCAAGGGTAAAAGCCAGCCTTAAACTAGAAGCTATGTAGGATGCAAAAGCTCTAATAAAATATAACTCCCCAAAGATACCATAATCCAGCTGGAGGAGCAAAACCTACATAAGTAGAATAGATATAGTAATAAACTAAAGGCCAGTACAGATCAGATAAGGCAGAGGCCAGGACAGAAAAGTTCTGGGGTTTCATAGAAGTAGGATTTGAGCAGAATCTTGGTGGATGAGTTGATGTTAACAAGAGTGCAAAAGAAAAGCCATTTGAGGAGGGGAGCAGCATGACTTGAGATGTGAGACAGGAATTAAAATAACACAGTGGAGAGTAATAGGGAGTCCTCCTGACTAGAGCAGAGGCACAGTGGGGCTGTAGTAAAAGAGGTCTGGCGGATAGGGTGAGAGTAGCTGATGAGGCACCTTGAAAAGAAAGCCTAATTATTAACAATTAGGCCTGATGGAGAAGTCAGGAAAATGCTGGGGATTCTGTGCAAAATAGGAATGCCATGAATTTTCATTTTGTATTTTTGTTTATACTGATGGCAGTTGGAAGAGTTTCTTTGTGGGAAGTCTGGAGGCAGAGTTTATTGGTGGGAAGTGTTAGTAACCCAGGATTCATTCATTCATTCATCCTATTAAAATGGGTAGATCCTAGTTGGGGAGGAATCAGGGATATAACAGTGAGTAAGAAAAATAAGGTTTCTGTTCTTACAGAAGTTATAGTTTGGTGATGAAAGCAGCTAAATAAATAAGCAGTTAGGGTATAATGTGGGAAGGAAGAAGGAGAAGTACAAGTTTAGATTTGAGAATTCAGAGCATGAGAAGACAGGCCATGTAAGGTAGGGACAATGGGAAAGGACAGGAAAGAGCAAACCCAGGGGGCCCTAGAAAAAACAGCTAACAGGTGCCAGACTGGTTACAGAAGGAGACTAGATGCCCCACGATTCTTGAGATTTAAATCACACCCAGACAATGGTAGAGCAGCTTTGGAGTCCATATTTATCTGACATCAATGTTTTGCATCTGTGACTGTGTGTAAGGATGAGAGAACATATCACAAGTTTCATGCAGTGAAAAGCTGAGGATTTAACAAGGTTTTGTTTGTTTCCCTTGTTAACGAAAAGGTTGAAGAAGCAAAAGGGGGAATTTCTAATCCTGACCTACTTCTGGACAACAACAAGGAAATGGTTGGTGAAGTGGAAGTGATAGAAAGATTGGGGGCAAGCCAAAGTAGAACCCTGGCGACAAGCAAAGAGAGCTACAGGTCATGATCAGACGGCAAGAAAGCAGAGTTTAAATGGTCCAAGAAGAGAAAGATGTGTCCTTCTCACTGCATAATAGCAAAGACCCCTGAAAAGGAAGAAGAGAGGAGATTTTAAAAAGAAGCCAGTATAGCTAGCCGAGGAACAGGCCAAGAGTACCAGTCAATTTGATAGAAAAAGGAACCACCCATAGGACTACTCATTATCATGCGGACCTTAGCAAAATATTTTGTAAGCTTTCCCCTCTTAAGTCTTGTGCTGTTGAAATGGAGTATGCTTTGCCAAGGAATAGATGAGATAGCATCTGAAATGATTTTATTCTTCCAGGCAGAAAATTGGTCACATAGATAGCCTGAACTCCAATGTGAATACACAGGTCGTTTCAAACAGCTCCTCCCTGGTTATGAGAGTTAGTCCTAGTGGTGGCAACAACTACAACACTAAACCTCCTCTGGGAATTCCAAGGGGACTAACCAATTAAGTGATGGAGAGATACAGAGCTTCCCCTTTCCCCTACAGTTTTTCTAAAAATGACCAGCTGGCGTAGATGACAGATCAGGAAATCTGAGTTTACACTGAAATCATATCTTGGTGACTCAGAAGATGTATTCACATTACAGCTATGAAAAGGGTTTTCTCTTCTGTGCAATCAAAGTTCAAGGGATTTTTTTTTTCCCATTTAGCACCTAGAAGAGAGGCATTGAGAAAGGGCAGGCTCTTTCCTGTGCCTCAGAGAGTAATTTTACTATAAAGAGTGCTTTATTCAAAGAGCAAGGGAGTATCAAAGTCACATCAGAATGCAGAGAATAATAAAGCACGACTTGGGGGAAGCTGAGAGCTTCTGAAACTCGAGAGCCAAGAGCTCAGGAATGTCTGCTGTGGGCAGCTTAGATTTGTAAATTTGAGACAGTTGATATTCCAGAGAAAGGGAAAACACAAAGATTGGGCAAGACTAAGGTGAATCTTTAGGAAAGAAATTACCAAATAATTATAAATCTCCATAAGCTTTTTTTTAACCATGAAAATGGGAAAAACTAAGGGAGATTTGGTGTTTATATAAAATTTAAAGAGACAGGAAATTATGCAAACTAGTGATGAAATATTCTAGAATCTTTACTTAAAACCAGTATATCAGTCAGACCGAAAAGTTATAACTGAATAAAATATAAACACATAAAGGCAAGCCTTGATAAGCTCGGGTGCGATATATTTGAGGAAGTAAATTAGAGAAATGAAGCTGTGAAGGTGAGGAAGCTGGAAGGCTTCTGAAGTACATGCTGAGACCACATCAAAGCTTTTTCTGGAGTAGTGTTATTACACAGGCCTTTCAGTTACATAAAAAAAAAAACTCATGGTTTTGTTATAAAGTCATCTCTTGTAACACGATTAAAACAAAACTTAGATTGATTAAATTGTTCACTCTCGCTAGTGGGTAAGGATGCTCACTGTACTATTCTTTTAGTTTATTCAAAAATTTGAAACTTTTCATAGTAAAATGTGAAAAAGAAGTTAAATTATGATTTATGTGCCACTCCCTATGACACAGAACCTAATGTGGAGAGCAAAGGACATTTAGTGTACTCAGAGGTATGTTCATATTTTTTGTTCAATATTTTGAACACCTTTTTCACGAAGGAGGTTCCAACTTCCATTTGCATTGTATGTGAAATAGCCCATCATCACGAACAAACATGGTAGCTCTCCAAGAACTTTTGAAACAAAATGAACATTGAATGCTGAGTGTCACACTATGTGTGTATGTGGTCCTTGCAGTGCAAAGACAATGCCACAGACTCATCTTTGGCTCAGATTTTGGCATTCTGAATTATTTTCCAGGTGATGACTTACTAAACACCCGTTGACTGAATTGAGCCTTAAGAGGGAGAAATGGACAGAGTGCCATCCTCATGGGGCTTGGAACTCAGCACATAGAGAGAGTCACTAACATTGGATCACAACACAAAGAAAGGAGGGAAAAGTGAGAGCAACGATATCCTCCTGAACACGGGCCTCTGGTCTTCAATTCAACTAGGAAGAGAGGGGCTGACTCCCTGGCTTCTATGTTCAAAAGTGGGATGATTTAGAATAAGGGCTTATGAAAATGGAATGGTCCCTTCAAGGCAGTAGCTCTCAGTCAGGCAACTCTGACACAGTCTGGAGATATTTTTCATTGTCCTAACGGGCAGGTGATGCTACTGACATCCAGGCAGAGATCCTACTAAACATCCTCCAATGCACAGGCCAACCCCCAGAATAAAGAACTGACCTAAGATGTCAACAGGCCTGCTGCCGAGTAACCCTGTTGAGTTCGGCGGAGTCAGTTCACAGGCCAAAGGCTACATTCTTAATTACTTGAAAAACGAATGTTTTGAACATTAATTAGGTTTGTGTAAGAGAGGGCAGATGATTCATGCCAATCTTGTATTACAACTCTTTTTAAAAAATGCAAACAAGGATCAGTTACAAATCATTTTGGAGTGGGAAGAACAGCACCTTAATCAGAAAACAAATCCTGTGAAGAATCAAGGGGAAAAAAATAATTAACTCTTACTCTGCATCTGATCAGTGCTATCCAAGAGAAATGCAAGCCACTCGTGCAACTTACATTTGTAATTTTAAAATTTCAGTTATACATAAAAAATAGATTTTGTATTACTTCATATATCCAAAATACTGTTATTTTAACATGTAGTCAATATAAAAATTCGTAATGAGCTATTTTACATTTTTTTATACTAAATTTTCAAGCTCTAGTGGGTACTGCACAGGTACAGCACCTCTCCATTTGATGAGCCACATTTCAAGTTCTCAGTAGATATATATGGCTGGTGGCTACTGATCTGCTCAGCACAGACCTAGATCTGGTGATTGGAATCACCAGAGAGTCTCATGAACAATGTTGCATATGGGGCCTCCCTGGTGGCACAATGGGTTAAGTGCAGCGCTGTGGAGCTGTCGGTGGCTGAAGCGTGAGTTCAAGGCCAGGAAGATTCCCATATGCCGCAGCAGACCTCTCCTGCCTAGCCTGCTGCTCCCCTCAGCAGGGTATTTTGATTGATCTGCCTGTTCTGCTCCTCACTCTGTCTCTGGTGAACCTTCTCATTGCCCCACACCTCTGGTCTGCACCCTAGCTTGTATGCAAAAACAAACAAACAAACAAAAAACAAAAAAACAACCTTAAAAAAAATGTCGCATCTGGGCATTTTCCCCCAAATTTGGTTCAGCTTGTCTGGATTGGGAACCAGGGATCCATATTTCTAACATTTGCCCAGATGATTCCTATACAGAAGGTTAAAGACCACAGGCTGAGAAACAATGACTTATTCTAGACCACTGACTTGTTTGAGAGACAAGTACCTCTCAGTCACTCATAGTCTAGCTTGAAACCATGTTATACAGTATTTGTTTTAGGAGCTAAGGGTTGTCATAGCCAAAGAAGCTGTAAGAAAAAAAGGTGTTTTTGCTTTCTAAAGAAGGAATGAAGCATTTCTCCCATAAGACAACCTTGAATATAGTAGTACCATGCTCAGGAAAGTGAAATTTTCCTTCAGCATTTACTAATGGGCTATTTCTGCATTTATTTTTTGAAAATGTAATACATCTATAGGTACTGCTTTCCTGTTTTTCAGGGGTTTTACTTCTGTAATCATCCGCAAATGTTCTAGGGGGGACTCTGTGTACTGCCGCATGATGCTCTCAAATAGGAAGTAATGACCTGGTGACTAAGAAAACACAACAGAACCTACTCAGCTACTAGAATTCTTTCTGTTTTTCATGTGGTGTATTACACTGCCTAAACTTATGACCAAACTGTTACTGTGTCCTCACCTCTGCTGTCTGTTTTCTCATCTTCATTGTCAATAATACAGAAACACATAATCCAAAATGGCTCTTCTCAAAGGCAATGAGAAGAGATGTGCTAAGAATGGCGATGGGCCTACAGCTCTGGAACGTCTCACCTGTACCCATCCTCAAGGCCACTTTGTTCACAAGGAAAGGATTTTTGAGAGAAGGTCCATGTACATCTGATTTGTGGGTATGCTTTAAACCTGACAGAAAAACAAAACTCTTCATACTGGTCAATTTCATAATCTTCACTTGATTTGGAAGCATTGATAAATCCCTTTTCTGTAAAAAAATGCATTTATAAATTAGATAATTAGATTCACATGGAGATACATATATATATATGTAGATAGATAGACAGATAAAGTACATTTTTATTCATCGCTTTGATATAAGGAATTCACATGTAGACATATGGCAGGTCAGATGTGATAGTCCAACAAGAATACAGGAATCCTAGTCCCAATTATAAGCCTGAGCTCAACACCTTCTGGAGTCAAGAGTCCTTTTAGGAACTCAGTGTAAATGATTGACTATCGTACCAGAGAAATGTAGAAATAAACCTACAGATCTGGCAGATAATTGCAAGAGGTTGAAGCCAGGTATCAGCTTGGCTAATCATGAAAACACTAGGCAAAAGGCCACTGACAGTGTTGGTTCTCTCAGTGACACATTCCACATCAAATAACCTCAGGCCACAAATCAAAGAACAATCTCACCAGCGATGTTCACAAGGTTTCCTTTGGGACACTTCCTCATTAATTGGATAAGAGAATCACTTCATTTCTTAGCATTTTTCATTATGGCTGCAAGTTACTGCCTAATCTGAATTACTTCAATTATTTTCAAATCCTGGCTCCCTCTACCCCCCAAATACCATTTACTTATCCACATCCCCCACTGTCTGCCCACTGCCAACTCAGTTCTTAGAACCAGTACCTATCAAATGTCTATTTGTGTGAGGCTCTCTGCCAGGTTCTGGGACTACCAAGGGAGAAAGGGTTGTCCCTGTCTTTAGGAAACTTGCAGTCTGTTGGAACACAGAAATCCACAAATGGATGGGCACATTATACTATGTTCTGTGCAAAGAATGGCATCCAAGCAGGCCTGGTTTAACTGGAAAGGAAGGGAGTGGGCAGCTTTCATGTGCAACGTTATTCTACTTCAGTTTCTTTCTCAGTCTTTTTTTCTAACATTATATTGAAACCAGAACTTACAGTACATACCTCACATTCCACATTAAAGCAACTGAAAAATAAAATATACATTATCTGAAAGCCTGCATTACCTAGGATGGTAACCAGAGCTGATTTACTGGGATGCTGTGAAGAGGAACAAGTGTAATATCCAGTGTCATTTCTTCCCACTGATGATACAAAAGCAAACAGAATCCGAATCATAGTTCTGTTTGTGGAATAGGTACTCATCTCAAAGTAGCTGCCCTAGATTTCAATAAAACAGAGTTTGACTTTAATGATCTCAACTTGGACTATTAGATCACTGTTCCTGCATTTTCAGAATAAAACTCAGTGTCTTACCTCCTCCAGTGCTTTGTTTTCTAATTCCCAGGAAAGCCCGAATCCATGGTTTACATGAATAGCTTTGCACCTTATCCATAAGGGTTCTCCTACCTTAAGAAATAATTGTGGCAGTGTAGTCTGAGGAGTTTGATTTAGATCTAGAAGATAAAACATCTTGAGTAAGAAAAAAAGTGAGTTTTCCTTATCAATAAATATATATCCCAAACACTCTGAAAAACAAAGATTTTAATGTCCTCCCAAATGTTACTAACCACTTTAATAAAAGTATCTTTTAGAGATCGTCAACTCTTATAAAGAAATCAGTTGCAGAATCTATATTACATTTAAAATGGTATAAAGAAACTACAGTCAGTCCTCTGTACTATCCATGGGTGATTGGTTCAGACTCCCATGGACATTAAAAAAAAATCATGGATATTTAAGTCCCTTATCTGAAATGGTATAGAATTTGCACATGACCTTCTCATGTCATCCTATATACATTAAATCATTTCTAGATTACTTATAATACCTAATACGTTGTAAATGCTATAGCAATTGTTGTTATACTGTATTATTTAGGGGATAATGGTAGTCTGTACCTGCTCAGTACAGATGCTACCATTGTAGGCCTAACTACATAATAAGGATTTTCCATCTAGGGTTGGTTGAATCCCCAGATTCAGAAGCTGAGGACAGGGAGGGTTGACTATATAGAACTTCTGAAGTGGAATGATTACCAAAGCTGTCATGGTTTGTTCCAGATCATGTCTAAGGAGTATACCCTGACAACAGAAGCACACAGCATTATGCTCCTACCTATTGTGAACAGCTTGGTACATTCTCTGCCCAGCTCATTTCTTGCACAACACCTTATGTCTGTTCCAAACAATTCATGAAGAACACGTTCCTCCTTTGTAACAACAGCTGGACTTTCTCCTTTACAGCTGCAATTAGAAAATAAATACCAATTTAAGGAAACATGTTTTAAAATTACAAATGACATTCTGAAGAAAAACAAAATTCAATGTTCTAGAGCTTGTGTCAGAGCACAAAGAAAGAGCGAGTCACAGTTAAATAAACTTAAGTCTATGGTTTCAGAGAAGAGTTCAGAAAGGAATGACTTAGTTACTCATTATCTCAACAATTAGAATAACACTAGAGAGAATTACATAGCAAACCAATTTAAAATTGCGTGTGGTGACCTTTTTGTTTTTGCTGCTATTGTTTAAAGAGCAAGAAAGAAAGAATTGAGAAAGAAGACTGAAGTGGGGGTTGGGGAAAGAAGAGAAGACAGAAAAGGAAAATCACGATTAGGTTTAATACCAGTTTAACAAAGTACACATCTTTTCCACTGAAAACAGGCGAGGACAGCTAGTGAGAGGGTGACAGTATAAAGTTATAAAAGTCCCCAGAGGAGGAAAGTGGAGGGGTCATTCTCAGGAAATCATGCAAATCTCAGGATTTGACAGAGTCCCTCCCTCTCAACCTCAACAGGAAACAACACCCCCCCACCCACCCCAGGTCCCTCAGCTCCAGCTTGTCATTTTAGTTGTGTATTCTTTTTTTGTTTAGGCATCATTCCTTGAGGTTTATTATTATCATTATCGCTGTTATAAGAAAATAATAATTTTTATTGCAGAAATTGTGTAAAATACAGAAAAACTCAAAGGATTTTAAATAACTCATGTTTCTACCACTCTGAAACAACTGTTATTATTTTATTAGGAAATTTTCCAAGCTTTCATTTATTTTCTATGCACATTTTACACATGTATCTGCAATAATTCTTTTTTTTCTCTCTCTAAAATTTGGTATTGCAAGAGAGTGGTCCTCAGGAAAGTGGAGTATCCCAGGACGCACCTCCACCTCAAGCCAGAGAGATCCAAGACACTTAGGACTATGAATGCAAGAATACCATCATCATTGAAGGAAGGATGCTGAGGACTGAGGGTGGAGTTAAGCAATGGTTTTGGGATTTAAAAACCAGACCTGTGATTGCTCGTGGTTGTGGATCGCCAGGTTTTCGAGTGTGCCATTAAGATTTCAGCTCAGTGGAACTGGTAGGACGCATTCACCAACTTATTCTTTATTTGTTTCCCTTCCCTTTTTGTAAATAAACCCTTTTATTAATTTTATTGTGTGTGTGTCTGCAGTTGAGTCTTACTTATAAGGCCCTTTTAAGCGCATGGGTGAGAATCCACAGACAGGCACCCCATTTATATCGGGGCTGCCCTGTAACAGTATCATATTCATATCATTGTAACCTGGTGTTTTACTTTTCTACCATCTACTTAGTCCCATTTTTCAATAAAGGTTGTTCAGCAATTTTAATTAATTCAAACTGCATGAATTCTTACTTTGTAAGAACTTAGCTATGGCAAAAACGAAAAAGAGAACACTTCTTTTTTTCCTGCCAGCCATGGTTCTGTGTGCTTCACATATATTAATCCACCTAATTGTCAGCGCAATCTTATGAGGTGAATAGTGTGACCTTCCCTTTCTTCTGATGCAGCAAGGACACGTCAAGGTACGTTGCCTAGGGCCACACAGATAAGAAGCACACCTGGATTTAAACTCAGCTAGATTCTATATCTTTGAACAGCCACATTAAACTGCTTTTCCCAAATAAACAGAATAAACACAAATGAAATATTTATCTACAGAGAATTTCTTACTTCTAGGGAATTACAAGCTAAAACCAGTCCTTTTCTTTTTCCCCCCAGCCAGATGTTCAGGAAGCTGTCCTATAACTTAAAAAGCCTCTTATTTGTGTTAGCCTGTCCTTGCTGGAACATCCAGGGAGGGCCCTAAAAAGCTCCCATCACCTCCCTGTGGTCTATACCAGTCACTCTTTTAGGAGCCAAGGTTCCCTGTTCAAATGATGATACATCATACTTCCACTGTGATGTCAACTATATCAGAAAAAGACCCAAAATGCAAAGTAACCATAGCTGTTCTCTTGACTACACGGCATACCTTTCACTCTGTGAATCGCAAAACACCCATTCCACGGTTGGTTCCGGAATGCTCTCAGATATGCAGACCAGGGCATCCTGATTTTCCATTTTTCTAAAGTAAGGTCTCCTTAATGTGTAAAGCAGTGTACCTAGAGCATCATAAATTATTAACATTTTAATTAAAAATAATGGTCTTAGCAGCCACCTTAAAGAAGGATTCCACATCATTATGAAAAGTTAATATTTTATACCATGGTAGTATTTTCTGTTCCCTTCAAATATACATATAATAATACAGCCGTTCCTCATCAAAAACATTAAATTTAGCCAAATCTAACATTTATTGCCATTTTTTTGGGGGGGTATTTAAAAAAATCTATAGACAACCAAGTAGAGCAAAGCCACATAAAAATATAAATATTGATATGCACAGGAAAAACAAATTAAAAATAGCAAAGTTTATTTTTGTCTAGAAGTTCTTCCACTAGAACCCAAGAGCATCTTTCTTCAACTTTCCAAGTTGTTGTTTCCTGAATTTCCTGGCTCAAAGCCTTATTCTGACCTCTGCTTCCCTCACATCTCCTCCCTTCACTGATTCTCCACTTCCCTCTTTCCCATACTAGTGCCTTTTGAATGCATTGAGCCCACTGGCCTAATTCAGGGTAATCTCCCTCTCTCAAGATTCTTAATTACATCTGTAAAACCCCTTTTGCTAAGTAAGTTAATATGTTCACAGGCCCTGTGAATTGGAACATTTCTTTGAAGGATCAAAAATTACAAAGTTTAAAACCCATCCTTATATTGTTTGAGACTCAACTTCTTTCCCATAATTTTATCTGGACATAGGCAGAAATATACTGATTTAGAAATGCAGAGATATAGTAGGAGGGGGCTAGAATTTAGAGGCTCAGTCTTGCCTCCTGTGCATGTTGGAACATTATACCTAACCCCTCCCCTCCACTTTCATTCCCATGATGCTTAACATAAACTTTCTTTCTACTTCCGTCTGCACCCTATTAGGGACAGGAGTTCACTACCTCCCAGGGGAGATCCATTATTAAACGACCTTTCTCTTTAAAGAAAGTTTCCCTATCCTGAATTCCAATCTCCCTCCTTTTAATAAATTTTGTGTACAAATATCATGATAGATGTGTGTGTGTAAATATAAATGTACATACCTACACACATGCACAAAATAATATATGAAGTGTAATTTTGGGAGTTTAATAATAAAAACAAATGCCCATGAACCCATATTCAACTTGATAACCAGAATATCAATACACAACTTTAAATCTATTTTTGTGCTTCTCCCCACTTCAATCTTAAGTAACCTTTATCCAGAATTTTGTGTTTGTCATTCCCATGTTTTTAAAAATCTTTTCACCACATAGCAATGTGTCCCTAAACTATAAATTGATTTGTTTTGTTTTTGAGTTTCAAGATATATTACTCAACATGTAGTCTTCCATAAGTACATTTTCCCATCCAACCTTAAAT
>PVIJ01013039.1:10518-46989 GCA_004024925.1 Scalopus aquaticus | reverse complement strand
AGAAGACACAAGAAGATGGAAAGGCATCCCCTGCTCATGGATTGGAAGGATTAACATTATCAAAATGGCAATCCTACCAAAAGCAATTTACAGATTCAATGCTATTCCAATAAAAATCTCAATGACATTCTTCAAAGAAATAGATCAACTACTGATGAAATTCATATGGAACCACAAAAAACCTTGCATAGCTAAAGCCCTCCTAACTAAAAAGAAAGAAAACGGAGGAATTTCACTCCCTGATTTCAAACTATATTACAAAGCCCTAATAATTAAAACAGCATGGTACTGGAACAAAAACAGACAGAAAGACCAATGGAACCGAATAGAATACCCAGAATTAAAGCCACATATCTATGAACAACTAATCTTTGACAAAGGAGCAAAAAAAATGCAGTGGAACAAGGACAGTCTATTCATATATGGGTTTCTATGTGGAAATAAATTTTAATTTTTCTGGGACATATGCCTATGATACAATAGCTATATTGCAAGTTCATTTTTAGTATTAAAAGAATTTCCAAACTGTTTTCCAGAATCCATATCATAGATACAATCCTGCCAGCAATGCATGAATGATCTAGATAACTCTGCAAATCCTACCTGTGCTTGGTGTTATCACTCTTTCATATTTTAGTCATTCAGTTAGGTGTGTGATAGAATCTCATTATAGTTTTAACATGTGTTTCTCAATGGCTTATGGTGAACATTTTTTTGTATGTTTATTTGCCATCTGCAACATTCACTTTTGGTGAAATATCTGTTTCTAAGTTTGTAAATTTTCTAATGGGTTGTTTTTTTTATTAATGTTGAATTTTAAAATTGATTTATATATTATAGATATAATTCAATTGCCATAGATATATATTCTATCGGTGACTTGTCTTTCCTTCTTTTAGCAGGGGTTTTCACAGAACAAAAGGTTTAATTTGATGCAGTCCAATTCTCTAATAGGGTTTTTAAGGATACTTTTTTTTCCTATTTACTACACAATGCACAATTTTAAGTTATGCTCCAAGTGTGGCACATTTTCTTTCAACAAATCCTTTGAATCATGTATGTGTGCAATGCTTAATTGTAAATACCTTGTAAATACTGTGGTTTCACAGACTCTGTCCACAAGATAACTCCATGTACTACAGGAATCATTTTTATTTACTTCAATAAACATGATCTGACTTATGAATATTGTTCTTCTTTCTCTCATTGCTCCATGGATCACTAAAAGTTTTACCATGTAAAGAGGCAGATGCTGAAACCAGCCCTGATTAGCCATCACACTAAAATATAAATTTCACTGAATTACAGACCTTCCTCAGCTTATAGTGGGGTTACATTCTGATGAACTCATGGAAAATAACTTAAGCCAAAAAGTGAATTTAATACATTTACCTACTGAATATCACAAACTAGCCTAGCCTACCTTAAACATGTGAAAGCATTTTCATTAGCCTAGAGGTGGTCAAAATCATCTAACACAAAACTTATTTTATAATAAGGTGCTGGATTTCTTATATAATGTATTGGCTACAATACCAAACATGAAAAATAGTCTGTAGGAGGAAAATAGCGATATAGACCTGCAGGTGGTTCACCCCGGGGTGGCGTGGCTGGCTGGGTAGTGCACTAGCTGACAGAGCCACCCATTGTGCCAGGAAGAGATTGAAATTCAAAATATGATTTCTACTGAATGCTATTGTGGTCCATCCTTAATAAAACTGAAAAAGTCAAACTGCCATAAATTGGGGACTCTCTGTAGAATCAACAAAAGAGGACAGACTTGGCTTAAATGAGTATTTTCCAAGGTGACTGTGAACTACATTTCAATTCTAGAAAAAAATAAACATGGACAAAGTCAAACTTCATAAATAAAAGCTTGAGGGCAGAATCATTTGACAAGTGTCAAGGAAGAGACGAGCCCTCCAATACATCTAATAAATGTTGAATTTCTTACTTGTTAAGGGAAACTGCTGGCAGAACATATCACATGATCACACATTGGTACATAATACCACAGTACCCAGTTGAGGACTGGCTGATTTTCTGAAGTGAGGGAACTGAAGCATCAGTGTTGTGCAGAGTTGCAGATCTGCTAGACCAGCGTGAATTAAAATCTGCCTGAGTATAGGGAAGGACTAGAACCCAAGAATCAGTCTGTTCCCTTTATAAACTTCAAGATAGAAACTTTTTTAAAAACATGGAATCCAAGTTCTCATCTCACACCTATTGAATATCCGGTGGAGCCCAGACAGTTAAATGATAGCTAGCTAGCCAAGTGGGTGTGTGGGTAGGTAGGTAGGTGGATAGATGGATGGATGGATGGGTAAGCAGGTATTACACACACACACACACACACACACACACACACACACACACACACACACACATGCTCGCGCGTCATACATTTTCAATTTAAAGTGAAACAATTTGATACTGATACGGATTTGTGATAATTTTGAGACCATTTTGGTAACATCCTGACTCAAAGTAAAACCAAAGCAAATTTAGATAATCTCTTTGGACATTTTCTGGAGCCAAAAAAATCACTAGCAGCATTAACTGGGATAACTCCCCCGGTGTATCCTCAAACACAAGGCACTGGCTTTTCTACTGAAGTCTATTTTCTCCACAAAGGGTCTGCATCATGGAGGATGAAAATCCTCTTGGAGCCTTTGGCCTCTCATTTATCCCATAGAAATATGACATTAACACATCATACACTTACTCTGAGATTAAAGTTTTTTATTATTACAAAATGAGAGTCTTTAGATAAGTTAGAGTAATTCAACATAGTTACTGAATCTTTTACCAAATCAGTGAGCTCATACCTTTATGCGCTTTGGTACAATCAGACCTATTTGGAGTTCAAATATTTAAGTTCAGATTTAATCTGCCCTATTTTTAGACATCTAAACTCCCCATCTAATTATATATTCCCTATTATGTGACCCTGGAAGCTTTTTAACTTACTCTTTTAAAAATTTCTGAATCAGTGATCTAAGCAAGGGTTAAAGCAAACATAAATGTCCTTTTAAAAAGCAAGAGAAATCTTTTATCTTCCTTCTCACTAATCCTCTCCCCAAATGCAACACCATTGAACTGATTTGGGTCCTTCTTGTGTTTATTTCCATATGTATTTTTTTTTAAGATCTGTATTACTTTTTCAGGGCTACTATAACAAGTTAGAACATACTAGGTGGTTTTAAACAGCAGAAGCTAAAAGTCTGAGACCAAGGTGTGGCAGGGTATGCTCCTACTGAAGGTTCTATGGGGAAATGCTTATTTATTTTTTTCCTACATTCCATTTCTATCACTTCTATTTCTGTCCACATCTTCACGTGGCTGACTTCCCTGTGTGTTTCTTCTGTCTCTGTGTCTTCACATGATCTTCTTACAAAGAAATCAGCCTTTGGAGTTAGGGCTCACTTAATCCAAAAGACCTCATTTTAACTTAACTAATTACACCTGCAAAGCCTCTATTTCCAAATAAGGTCACTTTATGAGGTTCTGGATAAACATAAATTTGTGGGAGACAGTTTAATTCATCACTCTTACTCTGCTATTTCTTGATCTTAAAAAAATGTAAACATGTTATATTGATCTAATAGCTGGAAATTATTTCACTGAAGCATCTCCCACTACCCTCTCCTTCTACCCAGAATCATGAAAACTATTCTCATTCTCTCCACTGGTTACATCAACAACAACAAACACACTTGAATCTTCATTTCTTGTTTTATCAACCACAGCAAGTACCTCTTGGCTCCATTTCCACTCAGATATTTCCACCTTTTAACATATGTCACTTTTACATATGTTTCACATGTAAAGATTTTTAACATTTACTCTTTAAAGTTGAATATGTACTGTGAATACCATCATGCACTGTTTCCCTCCTGGCAGTGTGCAAGAACTGAAGGCTGGGCCATTTGATGGAGAATGCACTTTAGATCACATTCTATTGGGTATCTTCTCTACAGCTTACTAATTACATTATGTACATAATTAAATTTTCAAAGTACTCAGTCCTTTTCCTTTTCTTGTTATTATATTATTATCCCTTATTCCAGATTATTATCAGATTTCCCAATTACAACAAAAATAACTTCAATCAAGTTTTATGTAATTCAACATTACGTCTCTTTAGAATCCCAAGTCTGGAACATTATCCCATCTCTGTCCTTCGATGAAATGTAACCCTTTGAAGAGTCTACTCTCCTCTTTAATAATAACTTTATGGGTTTACTTCTCTGCCAGGAAGAAGAACTAAAACCAATTTGCTCTTCACTATCCTGAAACCCCCATTTGTCCTTTTTCCTCTACTTCCTTTTGTTTTTCTTTAAAAGTAAACTAAACTCATCCAATTATTTTTCTCCTGGGTGCACGTAGTAGCTCCTTTGCCCTATTAATCACACATTTTTAGGATCCTCATATTATCTATATCATTGTTTTACACATCACCAAGCCATTCTTCCCAATATATTACTTGCAAATATCAGAAACCAAACTCTTGCTATCATTCTTTCTCCTACATTAAGACCACCCTTGTGCACACCTATACTAAGTGGTTTTTTTAATGTTAAAATTTAGAGGCATGTTTAAAGTTAATTCAAATACCAGGAAATGTAAGCACGCTTTCACTGTAAATTATTTTTGGATAAAAGTTGTTTAGTACAACATGCTTTTTTAAAAAGTTCCCTTTTGGTATCTAATGTACTTTTGATTCTTAGATTTCACATTAATGTTTCTGAAAATTTCAGTGATCCAATGATTTATATGGAAACTGGTATAATTTTTTATTCATTATCCTCAACTCAAAGATTGGTAAGAAAAGAAAAATAGCATGCAGTATCAGCAAACAGAGAACATTTGGAAATATAGCACAATCACATGCAATAGCTGTATTTCAAATTTTAGGCACAGTAAAATGAGATTCCCTACCCTATAAATAAAATACACACCATAGATGAGATTATAATGAATTAACAAGCTATTTAACTGTAAGCAATCAAATTTGTGATTAAAAAAAATGCTGTTTTCTTCCTTTCCTTCAACATTAAAAATAAAAGTCAGTGTTGACATGAATTTCAGTGGATTTTTTTAGAGATTTAATACAGTAAAACAGGAAAGGAATTTTCTTGAGGCATTAAAAAAATTGCTTGTGTTCAGTAACACTTCTGAGAGGTCGGTGGTCAGCTACAGCTATAAGCTCTGATGCTTTTTCTTTAATTATGTAAATGAAATAGTTTAGGCCCTAACGATAATATTTTTATGACTATTAAGCCAGTTCTCTAGGGAAATTTCTTGTAGAGTAGTCAGATAATTTGGCATCCTTCTCCCATAAACTATAATAAGAGTTTCATATCTTTGTATGGTAGTAAAGCTTATCCTTTCATCTTTACTTTGGAACTCAAATAATTCGGTGATGATAAGGATTTGGTGGGGGAATCAGCTGATTAGTATCTGTGAAATTAATGTGTAATGTTTGCTTTCTTTAAAATAAAATTGATGGTCTCACAACTTAGAAGTGATGGCAGCCTAGGGACTGACTGGCATTTGGATTCATCATTTGTTCTTTTGATTGGAAACTATTTTCTTAAAAACTAACAGAGTGCACAGCCCAATGGTACCCAAGTATATTTCTTGTATCTATTTACCATAAGCAGCCAGTAAGATGAAGGTGTCAACAGAAAAATAAAGTACAAACAGAACAATAAGAAATTCCAGCTTTTTACATACAAATGAGGTGTGACCTAGAGTATACTTCTGATCACCAGAGTACAATTCAAGGTTTTCTTCTGCGGAACCATACCTTAGCCATACGCATGCCATTCTCCAGATTTGTTTAGCAACCAGCCTGGTCTTATTTTGATTTTTGTTTTTGTTTTATTTTTTCAAACTAAGCAGGATGTATAAACCCAAGCCTGGGATGTGGCCATTGCACCTACCACACAGAGCTTGCCCAGACTACCTGACTGCCCTTGATCTCCTGCTGACAGCAAGCCTCTCTCAAGGGCAGCAGCAATAGCTGACCCTCCAGTCAATTTGCTATCCTGACACAATGCCTAAGAGGCCAATGGCTCCCTACTTGGAGCATTTTACATTGTTCTTATCGCAAGCTCCCCACTCTGAACACACACCAGAATGCTGCTACTCACCTTACTTCAATAGTTATAATTTTCTAGAAATTTCCTTTATTATCTCTCAGGGCTCCCTCAACATAGATAGTAGTATCTATCCAGACAAGGTCCTTGACTATTTGAACTCTATACATCTGATGGAAATACCACCTACAGCTACACAGGATTCCAGAGAATACTGTGGAATTTTAACCTTATGTTTTCCTCCCTCTCTTCAGAAGAAGCCAGGATGTCTGGTGGCCATACTTCTCAAATTATGCTAATTATAGTGCTTTGGCGTGCTGTACTTAACCACATAAGGGTTGAGATACTTTTGAAAAAGTGCTGTTGAAGTCTCCTTGCCCCAGAGTAATGTATATATGCACAAATACTAACAATTTGTTTCACGTATTACAGCAGATTTAAAAACTCCCTAATACTCTCCCAATGTCCTAATTTGGACATTGAATCCTGCGAAGTTTAACTGAAATATATTTTCAGGTGCACATAAACTCTTTACTACAATTACTTTACCTGCCTGAATGCAAATAACCCCTGGTCCCTGAAACATCATTTTTCTCATGGACAAGTTTAGAAACAAAGTAGGTAGACAGGGCTTCCCTGGTGGCACACGGGGTTAAGTCTCAGCACCATGAAGCTATCCACAGCCACTGTGGCACAAGTTCGATCCCTGGCCAGGGAGATTCCCACATGGTGCAGCAGACCTCTCCTGCCTCACTCCCTGCTCCCCTCAGCAGTGTACTTCACTAGATCTGCCTGTTCTGCTCCCCCCTCTCCGGTGAGTCCTCTCACCACCCGGCACCGCTGGCCTACACCCCAGTTCTTGTATGCATAAATAAATAAATCTTTAAAGAAAAAAAAAAGTAGTCAACATTGAGAAAAAAAGAGTCAAATGCCTACTTACAATACTTAAAAGATAATTCACAAATACATATGTCAAGTTATATTTATAAAAGAATAGACTTATTTAGAAACATTGCTCTTCACTACTCTCAGATTTCATACAGTAATTGTGCTCAAGTCTCCTTATTTCTTTCCCACATCGTTCACATGCGCCTTCCATCTGCTCTTCATTTACGTTCATACTTTCAAGGTACGGTACTTTTAAACCACATTTGATGAAAACTACAAAACCCAACTACAAACCAAAACATTAAGTTTCATATTCAGTCTGTAAATATGTGCATGTGGCTTCCATGAGAGAACACTTGTTTTTTAAAGTGACCTTAATACTTGTCTACAAAGATATTAAAACTTAGAATAGTTGGGTAATATTCCTAATAATGAAAAGCATATCGAGGTATCAAATTCTCGAATGCAGAAATGAATTTTTTGGTTCATATGTGTACTCTAAATTGTAGTGTGATAGACACATTAAATAATTTTTTGAGATTCCTAAGATGAAAGGATTTATAATAAATTAAATACTAGGCAGTGTTTCTTTTTTCTACGGTATAATTTTTGTAGCAAAACAAATTATATTAAACTGTATGTTCCATTATAAAATTCACTTAAAACTTTTTCACCAAAACATGTGAGAAACTTATTCCCAAAAACTTTATCACTAAAACATGTGAGAAACTTATTCCCAAAAAGAAACTAAAGAATTCATTCTCAGATACACTTTGCATAAAGTCAACTTCTAGAACTCCCTTCCTCAAATCCCCACTTTTTAATTGCAGGGAAACTGTACCAATATCAATTTAAGGAGGAGGGAAGGAATAGGGTAACTATTATTTTTACTAATTTGGATATTATTTTTTTTACATCTACGCATCTAAGTGAATACATTTCACCATGTGTTTATTAAAAGAAGGAGTACATTTTAAATGTCTTATTCTGTAATCAGACTTTTTGGTATAATGTAAAGTCAGTTTGAAGGTAAAACCCTCTTTACAAATGCAATTAATTTTTGTTTTTTATTGTTTTAATTGAACTAATTGCAATTAACATGAGCGAGTAATAGATATCAGATAAAAATCTATATCTCTGGCTTCCTGTGACAAGGAAAATCTGGTATGATTAGGCTCACTTTCCCCCATTTCTTCACTTCCCTCACCTGCCAACAATCTGCACCTTTTGTTTGGTACACAGTCTCTCAAAATCTTGCCTCAGGTCTACTTCATTTAGAGTTACCTACTGCCTCCTAAAGACTTTTGAGTTTGAGAATTTGGCTTTAGTTTTCTCGAGTAATCATGAAATAGCATTCTAATACTTTATGAGATTCTTTCATAACTCATGCCAAACCATACTAACCTATGTAGCATTTTTTTTTATTGGTTAAGTCTGCTTTTACTTTTTAAATTAATTACTTATTAATTTATTTCTTTTGAGTTGAGGTAACATTTGGATACCTCCATCAGGTATCACCACCACAGTGCACCAACACCAAATCATCCATATTCCACCACTATAATTCCTCCCCTCTTTGTTCTTACCCCTCCTCCTACCCCCTCTCCCACTGGGTGCTTCTGTTCTGTAGTCAGCTTTCAAGGATTAGTTTTTAAGCTTATTTTATTACATGACCCTTAATTTAGTTACTCCATATTTCACCTATTAGTGACACCATCCAGTATTTATCTTTCTCCTTCTGAATTATTTCACTCAGCATTATCCCTTAGGTAGCATTGTGGAGTGTAAACCAATAACTAAACACATGTAAGCAAAGACCTATCTAGTATGTCTTCATACCAATAAGTGGGCAGAAGCATGTCCTATTGCTCAAACATAAATCTTAGCTTTGGACATGAAAAGATAAGTTAACTTTTTTGCCTGGTATGCTTCACTTTCTGTTCCCCTGGAAGTAGTGTGAAAGCATATGCCCAGGAACTATGACAGACAACAGATATCTACCTATATTATGACAAAATGATTGTCGCTAATGCTACTGGGATTATGGTTCCATACTTAGGAAAGACAGAAGGATCTGGACTCTAACGTAAAACCTTGAAGGAATTCATTTTCCTGTCACCCCTCAGAATACTTTCTATCATAGAATGAGAGGCACTAAAGTAAATTGGCAAAATGAAACCTCTCTGCATATGGTGTTTACTCAAAAGTGTGAGGTGCCAAAGAGACCGTCAGTCACAGCAAGTTGAACCTACTCTGGCACAGTTTCATTAAAAGAGCTGCCCCTGACAAAAGCTCAGGCTTTTGCGTCCATTAGACTCAGTGTGAAAGGTCTCCATTCACTTGCCAGCTGGCAGAGTAGACCATTATCTAAAGATGTGAGCAGCTTCGGCACTGGCCTCACTGCAACTGGAAACCAAAGCAACGATTAATTATGGATGGAATGCAGCCAGGCAAGGCTGCAATTGTAATCAAATGAGACCACACTGAGGAAAAACAACATTTTATCCCATACCGGGTACCTCACAGATGGATTTATGACTACACTGCCAGTTGGAGATAAAGTAAAAAAATCAATCATATTATTCATCTGAGTAACATAAGCAACTACTGGTGAAACAAAAAATATGCTTCCTATGATTGTGCTGCAGATACCTCATTTATGTACAACTTTTATTCAGCAGAATCACAGATCCACAACTTTATTTTAAATGAAAGCTGAGAACTGCACTATCAGCTGGCACTATAATGAAGAGATCTGGGAACCTTTTACATTCAAAGCCTTGGTTGCAAAAATATATTACAATATTTCCTCCTTTACTGCCTTCCTCGAATTTTATTATGATAACGATTGCATTTTGAAATGCAGAGCCTGGAAGCTGAAGAATATTCAGAGTCGACAAAATAGAACAGCTTGTTAATTCTGTCCATGAATTATCAAAAAGATAAAAATAATACTAATTCTGTGCAATAAAAAACCTAAAGAACTTATGTTTCTTTAGAAGCAAATTTTAAATCTCAATCTAGTTCTATAAAGTAAGGAGCATCGTTAGCTGAACATTTCCTAAAAAGGACGCTCTTTGGAGGTTGGAATTGCCAAGCCAGAGAAACTGCCTCAATAAACCACAGGTTAAGGGGCAAGAACGTCTTATGAACTGGAATCAGTTATAATCTAGTAAGTCCCACTTTATTTATTTTATTATTATTTTTTAATTTATTTATTTATACATACAAGCTGGGGCACAGGCCAGAGGCGTAGGGCGGCGAAAGGGTTCACCAGAGACAGAGTGGGGAGCAGAACAGGCAGATCAGAAACACACTGCTGAGGGGAGCAGCGGGCGAGGCAGGAGAGGTCTGCCGCACCATGTGGGACTCTCCCGGGCTGGGTGTCGAACTCGCATCGCCGCTGCCGACAGCTCCACAGCGCAGTGCTCAAACGCTGCGCCACCAGGAAGGCCCAAGTCCCACTTTATTTGAAAGAAAGTTATCTGTTGATGATGCAGTGATGGTATACATTTATCCATTAGCAGCAGAAGGAATTTTTAAAAATTCCTTGGAATGTGACTGTTTTACATAGAACTTTAAGTCATTTTGGCAATTAAAATGAAATTGTACATCTATTTAAGCAGCAAACCTGTAAAGTGTGTGTGGGGCTGACATCTTCAAGTCCACAACATAAGTGATACTACATCACAACTGGGGGCTGTGTGCCCAAACCTTCAATTCTACCTCACCTTCTACCCTTTCTGTCATTTGGTTCTGTCATTAGCCAAGCCATCTGTGCCGTGAGCAGGGCAACTGGAGGCAGCCAGGGGATTCCAGCAAACGAAGAGGGGAGAGAAAGGAATTGTGGCAGAATACCACAGTGGGCTTAAAACTGTGGACACACTTTCTGTTCCCTCACTACCGTCCTTTTCTCCTCCCCACCCCACACAGCAAAAGCCAGATACCCAACTGACTGTAGCTCCTATAGAGCCATACTTCTAGTTAATTAATGTATTTGTTTTTAACTGAGGTAATATTTTTTTACCCCCAGGTATTACCACAATTGTGCACCCACCACCAAACCATCCAGTTTACCACCATAGTCATTGTGCTTCCTTCCCTCTTTGTTGTTATCTCTCCCTCATATGCTCCCCCACCCCTTGATGCTTCAGTTCTATAGTCAGCTATCAAAGATTGTTTTTCTAAGCTGTCTTTATCTGACTCTCTTAGTTATTTTAGATTCCATATATTAGTGATACCATCCAGTACATATCGTTCTACTTCTCACTTATTTCACTTAGCATTATCCCTTCCAGCTCCACCTATGTTGTTAAAAATGGAATTAATTTACCTTATTTTGATTATTGAGTAATATTCCATTGTGTATATATATACATCTTCCTGATACACTCATCTTTTGGGGGGTACTTAGGTTGTTTCCATAATTTAGCCAGAGTAAACAGTGCTGCAATAAACATGGGATTGCAAGTTCCATTTCAATTAGAATTTATAAATTTGGGGGGTAGATACCTGGGAATCGACTTACTATATCGAATAATAGATCCATTTTTAATGATTTGAGACACCAAACTGCTTTCCATAAAGGCTACACCAATTTACATTCCTACCAGCAGTGTAAGGATTTTGCTTTTCTCCATATCCTCATCAGCACCTGTTTCTGGTCTCATTCTCACTGATGTGAGAAGGGATCTCACTGTGATCTTGACTTGCATTTTTGTGGTAATAAATGATAGTAAACACTTTTTTATATGCCTGTTTACAATCTGAATGTCTTCATTGGAGAACTGTCTGTTTAGTTCTTCTGCCCACCTTTTGATTGGGTTATTTCTTTTGTTTTTGTAGTTTTATGAGTTATTTTTATACATTTGATTTTAGTCCTTTGTCAGATGTATGGTGTGCCACTATTTTCTCCCATTCAGTAGGGTGTCTTTTCATTTTAGTTATGGTTTCTTTCACTATGCAGAAGCCTTTTAGTTTGATGTAGTTCCAGTTGTTTGTTTTCTTTTCTTTACTGTTGGTGATGAATCTCTAAAGGCATCACTAAACCTTATATTGTGAAATTATTTGCTTATGTTTTCTTCTGTGTATTTTGTGGTTTCAGAATTACATCCAAACCTTTTGTTCATTTTGAATTATTTTTTGTGGTATGAGATAGTTGTCTAGCTTCATTCTTTTGCACGCAGCTGTCCAGTTTCCCTAACACCATTTACTGAAGAGTCTATCCTTGTTCCAGTGTATGTTCTTATCTCCTTTGCCATAGGTGAACTGTCAATATAATTGTGGTTTTATTTATGGGCTCTCAATTCTATTCCATTGGTGTGTCTGTTTTTGTTTCAGTACCAGGCTGTTTTAATTATCATGGCTCTATAAGATAATTTGAGGTCTGGAAGTGAGATAACACCATTCTCTCTTTTTTGTCAGGATTGCTTTTGCTATTTTTTTTTTATTCCATATTCATATTTATTCAGCAGTGTTGCTCAGGTTCTTTGAAAAATGCCATTGGGATTGTATTGACTCTGTATATTGCTTTCAGTGGGAAAGTCATTTTGACAATGTTGATTCTTCCAGTTTTTCCATTTCTTTGTTTCTTCTATTTCTTTCAAAAATGTCTTATAGTTTTCTTTGTATAGATCTTTTACCTTCTTTGTTAGGTTAACTCCCACGTATTTAATTTTTTTTTTTTTTTTTGCTGTAATTGTAAATGGTATAACTTCCTAATTTCTTCCTCTTCTATGTCATTTTGTTTGTGTACAGGAACATTCGTTTCCCCTTATTTTAAAGACCAAGTGGCTCTTTCTATGATTTTATACTGTAAACTGTTGCATTTTTATTTCATTTCTTTTATTTTTTACTGGTCGATGAAAATTACAAGAAGCAGATATTTAGTACCTAAATGATGGATACACAATATCTGATACATGAAAAATATCTTTTAAATTCTACATAGTACAATGGACTATGGTGGAAGGCTGTGGGTATCATGGCAATGGGCATGGTATGGTAATATCCGAAGTGAATGATCTTATACCTCAAAATTATATACAGTGTTGTAAACCAATGTTACCTCAATAAAAAAAAAATAAAGAATAAAGAACAATAAAGTTTAAAAATACATAAACAAATTCTGCATAGTGCCCTAGGGAAAAAAACAAGCCAAAAACCACCAAAAGTGTTTCAGAGTGAAACTTCTATGCTCAGAAGAGAGAATTTCTTATAAATATACATTTAGGTCTCCAGCTATGACCTGATTCCCTGTTTAGTAATTTACATTCAGAGTGATCCAGAGTAATTTGGATCAGTATTTTTAGTTTATGTAAATTACTTTCATTTTGAAAGTCGGCATAGAAATATTTCTTGCTTAATGTACTCAAACAATATATTTTTTTCCTTACTAGCACTTAATCATAAGGACATTAATAGAGAGAAGATGTTTTATGTATTCTGTTGCTATAACAAAGTCTAACAGAAATTGCACATGTGCTTATATTGTAGCTGCTCAGACTAGAAACAACTAATCCCTTTGCTTTTAACTACATCTACACCAGCCTCAACCTTTGAGATCGTGAAGCAAACCCTAAACTGTCCTCTTACTGTTGACTCTTTGCAAGTGAACCTTCTCTTTTAGAATACTCTTTTCTGCTTCCTTACCATCATTGCACCCTCTTCTTGATTTCTCCCTCAGCTTAGAATGAACTTCCTTCTGGGGATTCTTTTTTTTTTTTTTTAAGATTGATTTATTTATGTATACAAGCTGGGGTGCAGGCCAGAGGTGTGGGGCGGCGAGAGGGTTCACCAGAGACAGAGTGGGGAGCAGCACAGGCAGATCAACGGAAATACACTGCTGAGGGAGCAGCAGGCGAGGCAGGAGAGGTCCGCTGCGCTATGTGGGAATCTCCCCAGCTGGGAATCGAACTCGCTTCGCCAGTGCCGACAGCTCCACAGTGCAGCGCTTAACTGCTGTGCCACAGGGGAGGCCCTCTTCTGGGGATTCTTAACCTGAGATCCATGGACACTCAAGGTTTCCAAGGAGAGAATTTAATTTCATTGCAATAAGCTTCTGTTGCAATCTTAGCATTTTATTTCAGGCATCTAATGTTTTCTTCAGAAGAGTCTAGCCACCAAATAGATTAAGGGAGTCCTCCCCTTAAGTTCCTACAGTACCTTAGCCTCATTCCTACATCAAAACACTGTTTGTTTTTTTGGCTCCCCTGAAAGGAAGCCATTTTTTGGCTCCCCTTACCTCAAGGAAGGGAAGGAGACATATTCACACTGTATTCCCTCTACCCACGAGCTGTGCATATACAGAAAGGGAACAAGAGATATTTGTGAAAAGGGTGGAAATATGACAGGTTTAATGAATTATATTAACTTAAAGTGGCTACTCTGCCTATTTTATGATGTTCAGTAGCTCCATTTGAAAGTTACACACATAAGATGGGAATATAAAGTTAATGATTAGATGTCATTTGATCAGAAAAAAATCTTTCAAAGACTATTTAATGAAAAGACTGGATTTTGATGTGACAATCATAATGCAGACACTGAATCTGCCTGACTTTGTCTTGTATTTCTTAATTTCAGACTGGGTTCTTTCCCATTTCATACCAATTCTAGCTCTTGATAGGCTAAATAAAAGAAGCTGAACTTGTAGAGTCCAATTCTTTGATCACTGACTTTGCGTTGACTAGAAGAGAAGGTACTTGTAGGCCAAGGCAAATCCTGGCCCCCATACTTGACCACTGCTTCCCAAATCCCTGGGTTTGTTTTCCTGATCTCAGTCACCTCATTGTCATTTGCAAAAGCATAGTTAACAATGAAAGAAGGGAGTAGAGGGGAAGGGAGGTGAACTAACATTTATTTCTTTTTAACGCTTAAAACAATAGTTTTTTATTTTTATTTTTTTAATTGTTATTTATATCTTTTACACTTGGGTAGCCCACCACCAATTCACACATGACCCATCACCATAGTCCCTTGTGCTGAACTAACATTTATTAATATCATGCATGTTATATGTGCCAATGTACTACAGGCTGTTGGAGATAAGTATAATTCTTTCCAAATTATTTTTAAATGTTAAGTAATTTGTTCCACATCATCCAGCAATTAAATCAAAGAGCCTGGGATTGATCCAAATCTGCCTGCTTCAAAAGCTGGTGTATTTTCTCCCTAGTACAGGGGTCTAGCTGTTTGGAGAACTGAAGACATCAAAAGCAGATGGTTTTAAACCCATCTTGATGTCAGTCAATGCCGTGATCCCCAAGCATGGGACTTGGGCCAGAATTGCTGTCTTTCTGGTTAAGTTACCTCCTTGCCCAAGAGATAATTATAAAAAGGAAGGAGTTATTGAAGGTAGAGAACCTACATGCTGTACATGTAGTTGGAACTCAACTGAAAGTGGTTCATTCCTTTTAACTTCTTACTCAATTTCTATACTTGGCCTTAATTCACACACGATGTATCTTCAAAACAATAAGACAATCTGCTGATTGCTTCCACAAGCTACCAGTTTAGTCGCTAGTTCTTGCCTAAATCCTTTGCTGATTATTTTCAAACAGAAGTTTTTGCTCTCTCTTTCTCATCTTAATTTTATTGACTGATTCACCATAACCATTAGACACATCCATATTGTATATACTAAGAAAGAAAAAGTGTACTGCCAATTAAAATATGATGAATCAATTGCAAGGTGCATCCTTCTTCAAACATGTGACAAATGTGTTCCTTAGAATTACTTCAAGATTGTACCTCTGGTACTAACCTTCAGAGTTTGGCCAGACTCAGAGCTGGACTTCTGTGGTCATGCAGTAGACTTTGGCCTGCTCCACCCTGGAAAGTGTGGACTCCTGATACTTCCTGCAATCCAGTCTGTCAGCTGTTGGGCAGAGCAGCTTAGTAGCCCAAAGATAGTCCTGGGAGGCAAGTTGAAGGTGACAGCTGTTAGCAGACAAACTGTCATCAAAGAAGCAGAATGCTGAGACTCAGTAAAGGGGACCCAGGGCCCAGAGGCAATAACATCCACTGTGGAACAATTTTTACATCTGACTAAGACCAGAGGCTGCTTCGAAAGTGTGGGCTGTGGAATCAAACCACACATCCCAACCACATTTCATATGTCTGAAATAACCTCAAATATATTTTGATCTAAAATAATGACTATTTCATGTTATCAGGAAATGTTTTAGTAACATGTTTTAGTGATTTCTGCTAACACATTAATTATGTGTCATTTATTGCAAAGTTTAAAAATTAATTTTTTTCTGTTTCGGGACATCCTTAATGAATATTTTGCATAAATATTCAGATTATAAGGACCATATGGGGGAGGAGGAGGGATAAGTATTAAAACAGGGGCGGGAAGAGCACGAGGGACTATGACGATGGGTCACAGGTACACTGGTGATGGGACAACGATGGGGACTACAGCTGAGGGGAGAAATCAAATATGGTACAAAAATGAACAATGATATAAGAAAATAAACTTTAAAAAGGGCCTTGTACTTGGTTGTCTTGGTATATTTCCAGATATAGTATAGTATTCCTGTTTCCTACAGACTAGCTAGTCATTGAACTTTATATCACTGAACTCAAATCTGAGTTGCCATTAAGATTCTGAGAATCTGCTATGAACATATTTTAACTTGAAAGATGAGAAATTAACATTTTTATTTTTCATTAAAGAATGTGTGGCATCTGGCATTAAAACCTCTGTTAAAAGACTCTCTTAGTACAGTATTTCAGGGTGTAGCAAGTCTGGAAAAGGTAGACTGTGTAGAGTTAGCACCAAAGGCAAAGATTTAAACTGAATACAAGTGTTCACAACAGAATTAAAGGGCAAAGCTCAGGGCAATCATGGTGCGAAGCTAGAAGACGCCAACTACGCCAACTAATGAATGAATAGCACTCAAGTTAACAGTCAAGAATGAAACCTAGAAGTAAAATGAGGAAGCAGGAAATAGGGGAACATGGAGAATATCCAACTTAATTCTGGAAAAGAGCACCTTTCTCACCCATGGTTCCTTTTAAATTATGAGGACCCACTTTCTCTGCTGTGCTGAGCGGAGGGGAGGCATTTTCGAAGGCACTGTATATTCTAGGATAAGGGAAATCTTTGTGTTTGATTTGAGCACCCCATCATCTCACATGAAGTTTGTGTTTCTCATAGCTATAAAAGGTGATGATTCAGAATCCTGTCAGAGTCAGTTCATAGAAACACATTCCACCTGTCAGTCTCCTTCTCTGGGAACCTCCAATTAAAAAGCTGAGACCTACTTAAACTTTGACTCTTTTCAGTTCTTTGTTAGCTTAATATCATTATTAAATGCCATCTATTAAATAGCCCAGGGAAGAATTTTTTTAAGTGTTAATGAGAATGTAGCTCGGTGTCATCTCAGTTTCTCAATGACTCAATTATATGACACTTACTTATGGCCTTTGAATGACAATAGTCATGCCAGCTGCTGGCTGAAGGAGGATTTTACAGCAGCACTTAAATAGACTGTTTATCTTCATTAGCTCTTTGTTAGAATTCACTCTGAGCAGACATGGAGGCTGTCATTTATCAAATTCTAGAGCAGTCCTATCCCTGTTTGATGTGGTTCTGGTGTCTGCTTAGCTACTTTTATTATTTGCTTGATATTTAAGGTTTAATTTATATTATCAACAGTTTTTAGGCATTCCATGCATTATTCTTTATCCACATTTAACACTGTCACATGATCATTCTCAAGTATAGAGCTACCCTCTCTGCAATTTATTTTCACTATGCATTCTAGTTCAAGAAGGTAAGTAGACTAACTAGCAAAAAAAAAAATCTCAACTAGGTTTAATGCTCAAATTCAGATGCCTTTGTTCATGTGTTATAAAAGTTGTTTATAATCATTCCGTCACAAGCAATACATCAAATTCTCAGTCACGGTGCTTAAACAGTGGGCTGATGTAGTTACTTAACCACTTCCCTATATAATATTTTCCATTTGCAATTTTTAAAAAATGTCTAGCACTCAATCTACATTAGTGATCATTTCTTGATCATTTAAATGATATATCTTCTATAATTGCACAGAAAAAATGCAAAAGTGATTAATAGAAATTTCTACTAAAAGCATAAAAGTTCATCACAGTTTTTCTTCATATGGTTATATGAATTTCAAACCTCAATAACGTACTCAATAAGTTTCATATATTTGAAGGATCAACTGATGTTAAGATTAAGTCAGATTCAAATAAATTAAGAAAACAACTGGGGGAAAAATGTATTTCCAGAACTCTTGAGAAGACTATTAAGCACAAAGTGCCCAGTGGGGATAATAAAACTCAACACTGCTTTAGAGAAATCCTCTCCATTTCCACTAACAATTTTATTTACATTCTTAAATATGAAGATACATTTTTTAAGTGGCAGTGTAAATATGATTCTGACTACTATATGTAATAAATGAAAGAGGGGTTTTGTTAAGCTAGTTTTCATACCATATAGTCAAACTGATGTGTCCTTATTTCTAAATACATATTATTAACTATATGTTACTATATTTTAAAAATGCTAGGTGTTTATTGTTCTTCCAAATTCTTCCCCAACACAGAGACTCTGAACTGGCTGTTCACTCAGCATGAAATGCTTTTCTCCCAGCTCTCGATATCTGTCCCTGGATTCCTTACCTAACAACACATCTCATCTCTGTCACATCAAACTGCAGATTTTTTTCCAAAGCGCTCTTCCAAATCTGCAATTGACTTATTTATTTATTCACTGGTTTATGTCTACCTTCCCACTCACCCACTAGAATCTCTAGAAGGGTAGAAACCTTCTCTTATACACTTTTGAATCCCTTACCCTGATACATGACAAACACTCTAAAATACAGATGGAGCAGATGTGTGATTCTCTTATAAGCATTATCTCATATAATTCTCCAAACAATCCCACATCATCATTTCAAAGGAATTGAAGATCAAATAGATTAAGAATCTTGCCTCAGGTCTCTTGAGCAGTTAGCCAGCATAAGGATTAAAGTCACAATCTTAACCTTTTGGGTTTTTTGCCGTATACTAATTTCGCTTAATAGTATTACTGTTTTAGCAACACCTGCACGTGTAACCTAAAGTCCACACTAGCCCTGCCTTTCTTTTTTACCCTCCAACAATTGGTTACCAACCCATCTGTCCTCCAGATTACTTCTCTCCATCCTTGCTTCCATGGTTCCAGTTTTTAAATCAAAATGTGCATTTCACTCAAATTGACCTATAGATTAAATGTTATCACAATGAAACTTTGCTACTTCTCTCATTTGAAGATTTACCCAGAATGCACAGTTGTGACAGGATGAGGGCCATACCTCTTAATATATACAAAACCCATGTTCAATACTTTTTCTTGCAAGCCTTAGGAGGAAGCTCAATGTCCTAGAGAGAACAGCTCCAATTATTTCAGTACATTGGGTATGAGTATTTTTTTTTTTTTAAATTTAGAATAGTCTGAAAGTGAAGCTACGCATCAGAATGGATTTGAAAACACACTGGAATATCACCCACAGATTTACTTATGTCTCACTCATTCTCATGGTATCATTCACACGATAATTCACAAAAACAAACAAACAAACAAAAAAACAACACCACAACCCTCAGCCACTCCTTTCACAGCAACATGATAAGGCAATATGAGAAGATTCATTGGTATTACCATACAGCCTTTACCTAGAAACTGTGGCTTAATACAATGACACAAGAGTTTACTGAAAACTCAGTTTCTATACCAGCTGGCAGACAGCACATTTGGAGTTGGGTATGGTATCCCACAAGAAAAAGTATGTTCTCTCACCGAGGAAACAGAACATAACCACAGCCTCAGTTTGGGTCCTCACCATTTTTTCATGATCACTAGGTTATTTCCCTTACAGCTGGTCTCCTTGTTGTGATTTCCTCCACCCTCAATACATCCACCAGAACATCTACACAGCTTTAATGTGTCATTCTTCTGCTAAAATTGCTCAGTGGTTTGCGCCTCTTTAGGATAAAATTCCTACTCTTCAGCTTTGCAAGCTTTTAGAGGGCCTGGCTTCTGCTCTTCTCCATGTACCCTTTCCTTGCTCTCTATATTAGGATATTGTGACCTGTGCTCAGTGCCCAAAATACTGGTATCCCTACATACCCCTGTAGCTTTATATTTGTTTCCTCTCTTGAATGTGTTCCTTTCCCCACCTGTCTGCCTCATTTACATCTAATCAGCCTTCAGGGCTCTAAACAAACTTCCTCTTTGAAGGCCTTACCTGGCCCAGCGCAGTATGACCATTATACTAAAGTGAGCCAGACCAGCTCTGGACTGCCCTGAATCCCATAACATTGCGCACCACATTTTGTTGTGGTTTTCTTTTCTGTTATTTTTTTTAAGTCTGGCAGTCGTATACAGATGCCCTAAGAGCATGTCCCTAGCATAGTACCTGGTGTGCAATAATTATTCAGAAGTTATTTGGTGAAAGAATGAATTGAATTGTGAATATATGTTTGAGAAGTATGTACTGTGCAATAAATTTATTAAATAGTGGCCACAGTGTGCCTCAGAGGCCAAGGATTCTGTTTCTGACTATGGCACCATAGAACCCTCTGTGGGAGAGCATGGCGGGTGCTTATCCTTACCTCAATCCAACCCTCAAAATAGCTTCAAAGTACTTAGCTGAGTACAAAGGAAGGGACATAAATAAGGCAGTCAGCTGGCTTTGTAACCTTGCAAATCTATGGGAAAGATATCATTTTCCAAAGGAACTCATAGGAACCCCACAAAATCCTTTTATTCAAGATATATTATCCACAAATTCATCAGAAATCATTTGAGCTGCTCTCTATTTTCAAGTAACAAATAGTTTTGAAATACCAAGTTACCTCTAGTCATTGATTCCATTTATTTGCTCTAAACGCTCTGTGATCTTTTTCTAAGATTTTATAATTTGAAAAGCAATGTCATATTCATAAATTCAGAGCTGCTTAAATGTATTTAAAAAATCTTATTGTAAAAACACCTTTGTGTCTTCTTTTAGTCCTACTCACCAAATCCTATTTAGCAGATTTTAGAGATGCATATTGCTATATATAAATTTCAAACAGGGATTCCTAGAGAGCAAGGACAGTGCCAGTTGGCTGAACTGCTCCAGAGACATAGAACTGCAAACAAAAAGCAAGGTGGAATTTTTCTTTTCTTGTGGGCCTTGAAGAATTATTTTGCTCTGCTTTTGTCCAGGTTTCCATGGAAACTCCTCTCCTGGATATGTGCAGTTCTTCCGAACCCTCATGGTGAATGCAAGCAGAAGACAAACCTAAAACTGTCATCTATTTTAGTGCTGCCATGAGTTGATGAAATCAAGGAATAATTGTTATACTCATAAAGGAATCAGTCAACATGAAAATGAGTATAATGAACACAAAAATGGGTTGGATGAGATCTAACTTTCCTTCTGCCTTTGGATAAATATAATGTAGAGATATATAAGGCTTCTGTTTCTTAACATACGAAATAATGAACAGGACAATAGCAGTGAGATCCAAAGTTACCAATAGTAGGTTAAACTTGACTTCATTCTATAAGATTAAGCAAAATGAAAGAAAAAAATATTCAAAATAATATAAGCCAACCCAGAAATCTCTGAAGCAACCTAGGAAACATTCCATTTTAAGGATAGATGTAATGACTATGTTTCTAGTTAAGACAAAGTTTGATGTTGTGGATGACACTTTATGACAAAGGATCCAAGAGCTGACAGTGAAACAAGGAAAGTCACTTCAATTAAGGGTGTTGGGAAAAATGGACAACCACATACAAAAGAATAAAACTAGACTACTATCTTATTCCATACACAAAAATTAATTCAAAATTGATTAGAGACTAATTATAATACCTCAAGCCACACAATACATAGAAGAAAGCATAGGTGATGCAGCATTAATACCAGCTGCAAAGGTGTGTTTGGGGACTCAACTCTAAAAACCAGGGGCGAGGAAGCAAAAATAAATAAATGGTACTAAGTCGCAATAAAAAGCATCCGCACAGAGAAATAAACTTTTATCAAAATGAAAAGACACCATACTGAATGAAAGAAGATATTTACACATCATATAATTGACATGGGACTAATATCCAAAAATACACGAGGAACACTTAAAGTTCAACAATTAAAAAAGCAAACAACATTTAAAAATGAACAGAGAATCTGAATAGACATTTCTTCAAAGAAGACATGCAGAAGGTCAAAAGCATGTGAAAAGATGTTCATCATCATAATTAGGGAAATGCAAATTAAAACAACACCTGTGAGAAGACTTGGAGAAAAGGAACTGTTAAACACTGGTGGTGGGAACAAAAATTAGTACAACTATTATGCAAAGCAGAATGGAAATTTCTCAAAAAGTTAAAAATACAAATTTCATAGGATCCAGTTATCCCATTTAGGGTATTACCAAAAAATACAAAAACATTAATTCAAAGAGATATATGCACACCTGCCCATGTTTATCGCAGCTCTATTTATAATAACCAAGAACTGGAAACAACCTGAGTGCCCATCTAATGATGAATGGGTAAAGATGTATGTACACATATATGTGTGTGTGTGTATTTATATATATAAATATAAATATATAGCACATCATATGTGTGTGTGTGTATATATATATATATTCCATACATGCGGTGGAATATTATGTAACTATTAAAAAAGATGAAATCTTAACATTGACAATGCGAGTGAATCTAGAGTTAATTATGCTTAGTGGAATAGATTAGGAAAAGATAAAACACCATATGATTTCACTCATATATGCTATATAGAGAAAAACAACAGAGTAAATATATAAAACAAAATAGATATTTGTACTGTAAGATCAGTTAGAGGCTACCAGAAATGAAAAGAGAAGGAGAGTTGGAGGTGGGGAAGTTGGGGAAGATGGGGATAGTGGTATGGCAAAGTATAGAACTGAACTTCTAGCAGTGAAACAAACCTAAGCAGAAGACAAACCTAAAACTGTCATCTATTTTAGTGCTGCCATGAGTTGATGAAATCAAGGAATAATTGTTATACTCATAAAGGAATCAGTCAACATGAAAATGAGTGAAATCTGTGCTCATGTTGATTCTCAAGGATGAACACTTGAAACTTACATAATGCTCCAAGGCAATGTAGCATCACTAAAATAAATAAGTAAAATATATATTGAATTCCAAAAAAAGAGCTTGATGTTCATTGAGATAGTCCATGCTACATGTGAATAAAACCTAGCAAGTGTTATAAGCAAGCACTCTGCCAATAATGTCATGTATGGTAAAAGAAGCACAGAAATTAGCTAAACTCACAGAGAAACAAAGCAAGGAAAAGAAAACTGTCAGTTTTCTGGGTAGGAAAAAAAGAAAGGAAGCTGTGTTTATGAATAGGGGAGTGTGTGCCCATACTGCTTTGGTTTCCTCCAGTCAGGATTTTCTCAGGGATAGGCTACTCACATGAGATCCCACAGCAAAAAGGTGAACTGCAGTTCCTTCCTTCAGGAAGCTTATCTCCCACAGAAGGCAGAGGAGACAGACAGGAAAGAGCTGATTGTACAGTTACTGAACTACAAACTGCAACGTGTGCTGTGAAAGAGAAGCACAGCATTCCATGAGAGATGTGAGGAAAGGACCTAGCTATACAGACGGTATCTCCTTCAGTTCTCCGACAATCCGAGTTGGAGACAGTAATCTAATTCACAGCAGCTAACAGAGGCATGGAAAACACAAGAAATATCCCCCCCAAGTTCAATCAGGAACTAAATCTTGGAGGTAGGATTTGAGCCAGTGTCAGTCTGTTTGGGGTTCATAGTCTTTTTCCAATGGCACATGATTTTTGTAAATACCTACCTCAATTTTAGCATTCTGATGTTACCACTATGTGCCCTAATTCCCTGGAAATAGAGGCTATCAAAATTCCTTGCTTAGTTGTTCTGCCAGTTTTCGCCTCCTTTCCCAGAACTGTAGCTTTGCAACCTGAGAGGCAGCGTTCCCTGATGCACAACCATAGACAATAAGGAAAAGTTGATGGGCTTTTAAAGGAATATGTTCCAGAATTTACTCTGGGAAAACAGTGCAAAATGCCTTGAATAGACCATGTGACGATGTGAACAATCTACCCTAAAGAAAGGAGTGCTCCTGTTACACTAGTTTACCTGTTCAAGGAGGAAGAGGGAGTTAGGGCCCTGCCATTCTGGTAAACACAGCACTGTAAGAACATGAGTCCTGAATCGCTCATTCAGATCCTCTTAGTTAAATTCAGTTAAAATAGTACCTACTCTGTGCCACAGGGGGTAAGAGGTGCTACCATTTCACAAGTGAAATAAGGCGTCCACCCTGCCCTTAATTGGAGGGAGACAGACACAACAATGGATGACACCTTCAAGGAGGAGGAACACAAGATCTCTCCTATTCTTCCCAGTCCCCAGCCCCCAATCATAAGCAGCTTTTTCTCCATGGAATTCAAGTAGAAAAAAATTACCTGAAATTTTAATAATATATTGACAACACAATGACTTACTGCCTGTGACTCATTGTCATCCTCATCCCATGGAGCTTTCCTGAAAATGTCCCATATTCTCCAAATTTTTCCACCCTAATATCCAAGTGTGGATGAGAAGTTAACACAGGTTCTTGCTTCTGTCCTCTCATATCTGGAGAAGAATATTAGGAGTTCAATGAGGATTCTCAAATTCTTTTAATGCTTGTTCTCGAAATCCTTGAAACTCCTGGTTCTCCCGCCCAACATCACCAACATACATAGATTGGTTTCTTCTTGTTCTTTTTTTTGGTCCATCTACTTATTTCTATGTGACTCCATATTTCAACACTGTCTAATAACATCCTTTATAACGTTAGTCAAGTGGGAGCTTAAGTAAAGAAAGTTGGTATTTGAGGTGAGAGGTCTGTGGTCAAATAAAAGTGGAAAAGTTAATGTCCACCATTAACTTGGACTCTGACATGTTTCCACACACATTTCCCCTCCGTCAAGAATGCTCTTCCACACCTTTGCTCTTCCCTCCTAGAAGCCACTGGCTGAGCCAGCAGCTTGGGCATCTGCTTTCCACCCCATAGCCTCCAGATATTTCTCTCCGTTCAACTCTTATTCAATGAAGCAGAATGTCCATTCTGTCTCCAAATGTGTCTGAAGTCCAAATGTGTTGCTTTGTGATGGTCTCTGATTTCCAAGGGGGTTTTCTAGCTTTGCACCAAGCCATGGGACTCATGGGGTGTAATGTCCCTCTGACAGTTAAATGTTCCTCTCAGGAGTGAAGCAAGAAATCTCCTCCATCACCATATTGGTCCAGGAATCTAGGAGTTTCTATTATCCCCACTTGTTAATTTAAGTCTCATCCAAACCTCAGGGATTAATTAGGTCCCTAAACATGTGATTATTAAGGACCTCTAGAGATTTCTGTGAGTAAGCATCAGATTTAGTTTGCTATTTTTCCCATTATGACATGTTCCTTCTTTCCAGTAACTGTAATTCAGTTCAATTACTATCACTTAGCCCCAGCCTCAGCTCTGCATCTAGTTTTTAGGTTTTCATCTGGTTCCAAACATGTCTGAGTTCGTCCTTTGGCTTCCTGTCTGGTTCCCCCCGGACACAGTCCTATTAACTCCACCAAGGCATCCAGGGAATGGAACCACGTCTCTCAGGAAGAGTGCTCAGATTTAGGTTCCTAATACCTGCCGCCAAGCAGCTATTACAAGTCCCTTTTGTCACAGTACATTCATTCTCAGACTTTTCATGATTTGCCCTGTGACTTTATATGTCAGCATCCTGGATCCCAGCCAGTTCCAGTTTCTTCTGCCTTACGTCAATTGAGCCCTAGTTATAGAAATTATCTTTTCCCTTAGTTTCTAGAACTGTGCAGCTCTGTTTTGTTTTCCTCCTTCCTCTCTGAATACACCTTTCCATTTTTCATTTTTTAGCTATATTTTTAACTACATTATTTTAGCTACATTTTCTTAGGCACACTGTATTCTTAGGCGTAGTACCAGGCCTGTGCTTTTCTTGTTCTGCACTCTTTCACTGGCAACTCATTTACCTTCAACACTTCAGTCACAACAGAAAATAGGATCAAATGTTAAAATTAGACTTATTTTTCATCTTTCTGAAACTTAAAAATTTGTGAAGTCCAAATGTGAATATTTTGAGTAAAGTGTTCATAAAAAGCATGTTAGACACTTCAACAGCTTCTGAATATCGATATACCCGAGAATGGAAGGCAATAATCATAAATACTATTTTAAGTAGGCATCAAAATTTCAGTCATTATTTTCCATAATTATTTTGGAGTACACACTTCCAAAAATGTCAAATACAGCCTTTCTACAGAAGATGTAAGCAGTTTTGATTTCCATTATATCTATCATCATTAAACATGCATCTCAAAGACATTAAAATAAATGCCCCAAGTATTATTTAATGAATGTCTTATGTAAATCAAAAGTTGAAATTTTGTTCACATAAGAAAGTAATAATTCACTGATTCATTTATAGAACAGTTGATTCTCTTGTTCAGCAGTATTGACCAATTTTTACAATGATAATACCTTACAGTTATGTGTGTCACATCCCACAAGTACTATCTCAGATTTTCTGTCCTCAGCAGACTCCAGCAAGGAGTGAACAGTACAAATTAGAATCTCCATCTAATTGTTTGGCTATTGGGACACAAAGAGTTTAAGTTAACTTGTTTAAAATCACATTTATAAAGCCCACCAGACCCCAAGTTTCAAAACTGTCTGCTCCTCGAGTAAAAGACCCTGAAAAACTTCACATACTCTCTTATGATGACTCTTATGCTGAATAGTCAACAGATCTGAAAAAAAAGATTGTGCCACAGTACATAATTTTTTTAATGCTGTCCCATTTTTAAGGCAAGCAAAGGTGAGACCAGAAATGTTATGACTGGGCCAAGTTCAGAGAGAGAGAAAAAATTGCGTAACTTAAGTCATAGAGATAGAAAAGCCATTGTGCAACAAATTTAAATTCTGAAATTCCATTTTCTGAATAATATAAATATAGGTGATGTAACTATATTTTAGAACTTCTAGTGTCTTCATCAGCTTCTGAACACATTTACTGTTTCATTTTTTATCTGATAGTGAAGTTGAATTAATCCTCTAAACATTTCTCAGATCTAATTTCTGGAAAATAAGATGATGAGAGGTAAGCTGGTTAATGAGGTCAATCACTTAATTTCTTTTACTATTTTGAGGTAACTGGGTTAATAATGACTTTTTAAAGTTTGTCCTGTATAAATTTCTATTTTCCTTTTGTAGAACTATTGTTGGTGACACATCTGTGACATGTGAAGTGAATATAAGTTCACGAATGAATATAACCTGCCAAATCAGGGATAATTTGATATTCCCTTTAAAAAACAATATTACACTCCAATTTCAAGCATAAAGGGCATATTTTTAGTTTGTGACACTGCTTGAAAATAGTCACACAGTGACTACTCCTTCACTATACATATATATGTAAATGATATAGAGTGTATCTATAAAACATTTTATTTCTACTAGCTTCCAAATCTTGGCTAACTTTAATCTCAACTCTTCATCAGTGTATATGCTTGCTTATCACCCTGAATGGACAGACCCTGGCTTCTGGATTACTTGACAATTGACTGAAATATAACACAAATGCAAACGTGTGAGAAGAAATTTCCAACAGTCTGCAACAGTAAAAAATGATTTTTTTAAAGCATTTAATATACTCATTTCACAGACTGCAATGATGCAAAATATGGAAACGTGGTAGAAAGTTGTTAACTAGTTTGTAACTCACTCACATTTTGACGTCTGAATAAATACACGTCTGGTGTTAATGTGTATTTATTCTGAAGATCTTTAAAAGTTAGAATTTGAAACATACATGTGCCTTCGAAGAAGTAAAAAGGGTGGAGCCAGATATGAATCTCAATATTGACTCCACTAACCTGGCTAAATTGCTTACATCTTAACCTCGATTTTTCATTTAAAAAATGGTAACCATCAAGTCTACTTGGAAGATTGTTACAAGGATTCCGTATTTTTTTAAATCGCAGATTTCCTAGGCTAGATCATGAAAAATAGCAAATATCATTTTCTTTCTTATGACATCTTTGCTTTTACATGTATTTTTGCTTAGATCTTAAATTTAAAAAAAGTCTACTTTGTTCCAGTGTAAATAAGGGCCATGAGCTCATTGCTACAGTTTCAAGTAAAAAGGGTATATTTTTAGCTTGTTGGGTTTTGGTTTTTTTTTTTTTTTTTGCACACAGAGAAAAAACATGTATTATTTGTCATCATTCTGAATTCTCTCACACTTGTGACTTTTTATAACTTTGTCTAACATTGAAGTCTTTTCTTTTAACACTAATTCACAGCTATACTATTCCATTCAGGTATTTAGCTTCTATATTTCAAAACTAAATGTTCTGTAGCATGACACCAAATGTTTCTTCCAATAATTCCTCATGTGAAAAGTTTCAATACAAAGAGGTCACAGAAATCCACTGTCTGAAAAAACTAAGGTATTATAACTGACCTCTACATCCTATGTCCTAAAACCCTACAAGTAAGTGGAAATCATGGTTCTCAATACCAGCTACTATTTTCTGACCTAGTAATTAACATCCTTTGAAAATCTTGCCTGGAGCTCATACTGTCAGAACAAGCAAACACAAATGACAGCCCACCTGGAAGAAGGCATTTAAGAATTTAGAGATTTGTGATGAACCATACCTTCTCCCTGGGGATCACAGATCTGCAAAGTTCTACTGTGGCACACTTGCAGTTTTCTGGACAGGAAAGTAATCTAACTGCATCATGGAATGCTCTAGCCTTGTGAAACTTTTGTTTAATTTGTGTGCCTAGAATATACTTGGGTGGTGACTTGAGATTTTGTTTATTGCAGATTGTTTAAATATGTTTGAAAGTTACTGAATTGATATAATGGACACATAAATTGGCTGTCCAGGTGTCCCTTCAAGAAAGGGCTTGCTGGGTGGCACAACAGGTTAAGTCTCAGCACAATGGCTATCAGGAGCCCCAGCGGCACAAGTTCTATCCCCGACCAGGGAGCTTCCCACATGGCACAGCAGACCTCTCCTGTCTCGCCCACTGTCCCCCTCAGCAGTGTGTTTCAGGAGATCTGCCTGTTCTGCTCCCTGTTTTGTCTCTGGTGAATCTGCTCACCACCCCACTCTGGCCAACACCCCAGCTCTTGTATGTATAAATAAATAAATCTTTTTTTAAAAAGAAAGAAAGAAAAAGAAAGGGCTTGCTAGCGAGCAGCTTAAAGTGCTGTCATCAGATACCTTCAGCTCTTTGCACCTTCAGGGGTTGCCTCTGCTCCAGAGGGCCACCTCACATCTCAGACACAGTCTCACCCTTCCTAGGTTGTTCCGCATCCAACAACTGACACAGGGGCAAAAAATCAGGTTATTTTGTTTCAAACCAAGACAACTCTTGATTGGCCATTTTGATTTCATAGCCCCTCATGAGGTCAACCCAGACTTGTTGCGATCTGCACAGAAGTTCAGCCTCTCCCTTTACGCAGTTCTTCTTCCTTCCTTTCTCCTCTATCGATGTAGATCCCAATGCACTTCCTAATAAACATCCTACACACTAAACTCACTTTCACTTCTGCTGCCTACAGACCCCAAACTGCGATATCTAGTTACTGGGGTAATGAAGGCTTGCTGAAATAACAAGGACAAGCATATAATAAGCAAGCATCTTTACATTAGATATAGTGCTTGATTTTTCAATGGAACCACAAGTTCAAAGGCTAACATCATGACCATATTGTCATTATTGGCTACTGATGCCTTTGATCAAAATGAGCATATACCTATTTCTTAATAAAGGTTGATTAGTTACCATTTTTTTCCTTAACTTGTATGCTGGCCTATCAGTAAATATGCTAAAGTGGTCCATGCACAGTGCTCCATATCTTCTGCAAGTTGTACTTGCATTCATCTCATCTGAGCAACTATTGGGTTATTTTTACTATCGTTTGTCTTATAAATATGCCTACATCAATGCAGCTGAGAAACAGTGACAAAACCATTAATGTCATCCATAATTAGGGGGAGGGGCTTGAGGGACATAAGAGAGGGGAATGAGGATATTACTAATTTATTTGTATTAAGCATCATCCAAAGAGAAATGATGAGAAAGCTATCTAATAACTGGCGGTGCTTTCTAAATCAATCATGCAATTCCCACAGCAGGTGAAATATTCACATAATTTTTTTCCCCTACAGTCTGACTCAATCATTCTGATTGAATAATTTTGTCAAATCAAAAAGACAAAAAACAGAAAAAAATTCATTGATTTGGGTTCTTTCATGTGTTTATTTTTTAAAGGTTGTGTTTGGCCAATTAATCCTGATGTCACATAGGATATTTCTAACATCTTGCTCCAACTCTGAGACCTCCTGTTTGTTTTCTTCCTCCAATATATTTTGGATATGTGCCCTCTAGATAGGAACCCATGATGGTAGATGGATCAAATGTAAAAAAAAAAAAAATTAACAAAAGATGGAAAAAGTCAAAGAATTTTTAAATACAAAAATCCCCAAGTAATGACTTTGGCCAAGAACACATAAAACTTGATGAAAAATATGCAATTAGCTCTTAATATTATGGTCAAATATAATCATCACATAAATTCCAACAAAGATTGTCATGTTTACATTTCTTTCCATTTTATTTCTAAGAAATATATGGTAATTTACTATAATACTTTCCTCTTTTTTTTCTTTAAGTAAATATAGTTAGATAAATAGACTAATCAGTAGCAGTAAATCTGTGTGCTTTCAATAAAATGAGCTTTATTCTACTCCTGGAATACACTCAGAGAGGAGACAGAACATCAGGCAGGTTCAAATAAGGGAATAGTGTGATGAGCTTTGACTTAAGCTCCCAATCACATGAGTGAATAAAAGCAAACGGCTGCACCCGAAGGTCTCTGAGTACAATGTGGCAGGATTCCATGTGACCTGGCATTCACAGTGTCTCGATGGCCAGTCAAATGTCTTTGTTTCTCATGCATTCTCTATGCTGGGAATGGTCCCCTAGCTTTTCAGCCTTCCCCCAGACCTGTCACTCTGCTTTGAGAGCACAGCTCCTGTGGCTTCGGAAGTGGTGACACCAGAACAGAGCCCTCATCTGCCTTTTCTGTCACACTATAAATAAAGCTCTTATCTATCAATATAATAAATAAAATGGTTGAAGAGGCCCAGAGACAGATTGGGGAGTTGAAGGAAGGGCCTTCGAACATTCACTTGCAAATGTAGCTGTAGACAAACTCACAGGGGCCCACACAGCCTCTAGGAGGCTTTTTGAGTTCTCCTAGGAAACCCTAGTCCTGAGTGCCTGTACTCTGAGAATGAGTGAAGTGAGAATTTTAGCATGATCAGACTAAAGCCATATTCCTACTTGTCACCTGTCCCTGTCACACCCAGAAGAATCACATGGCTCCACATGAAGGACAATGAGCAATATTCACTTCATTCTGTTTATGGTCTGACCTCCAGGCCAGATATACAACTTCAGGCATTTATAATGAGACCTTTCTGTTTCCCGCAGGACAGGATCCAGCAAAACAATCGGATTAAAGATAATCCCACACTAAAGATGAAATACAGTATTCTTAGTGATTTTTACTCTGTTGACAATTATGCGTGTTTCAGGGTGGAGTAGGCTATCGCTGCTTCTTCTTTCAAAGCCCAAATTTCAAGGCTTTACATGCCAAGAGGGAAATATCTACTGCCCGCTTAAATGGTGTGCCTGCTGGTACTCAACAATACAAATGAATGAGAAGATCTAAGAAAAAAAAAAATCTTAAATAATTTATTCATGTTAACACTAATCACACTACTGAAATCACACTATCTGTAGTGATTTAATTTTGAGACAATTTAGCAGCAGTGCTAGTGTGGGTGGAGCTATCATTTGACTTGGTCACATTTCTGCTCTTTTACATGATGTCTAGTATCCATCCCTCAAATATCATCCAGGGGTTTTCTTTAAGTGGTTTCTGAACAGTTTAAATTAATCATCCTCTCTAGAAGAAAAAAGTTTAATCTTTCTCTGATTATAGAACCTGATTGTGAACTGTGAAAGTGTAAGATGTTAATTAGTAGGACAGACTGGGAATAAAAGGGGCAAAAGAAAAAGCTTTTTTCTACCCTTTCATCCCTTATTAGTCACTTCCCTGTGATACTTTGGTTTGTCTCTGCAAAGGAATTTTCAAAGTAAGTCACCTCGCATTTTTTTACTTCTTTAAATAATAAGTGTAATCCAGACTATACCATTCCCATTCTCTCTACTGTTTGTTTTGCTTTTGCTTTTTTAAAGTAAAACTTCTCAATCACATTAGGACAGATTTCTTTGTCTCTGTAGCATAACATGTTATTTAGGTTAGCAAAATTTCCACGGATAAATGTATTTGTCCTCTCTTAATATGTAACCAATTACTCAAATCTTCGCAACTCAAAATATTTTTTTTTAAAGATTTATTTATTTATACATACAGGCTGGGGTACAGACCAGAGGCGTGGGGCGGCGAGAGGGTTCACCAGAGACAGAGTGGGGAACAGAACAGGCAGATCAGAAATACACTGCTGAGGGGAGCAGCGGGCGAGGCAGGAGAGGTCTGCCGCACCATGTGGGATTCTCCCCGGCTGGGCCTCGAACTCGCATCGTTCGCTGCCGACAGCTCCACAGTGAAGCACTCAACCGCTGCGCCACCAGGGAGGCCCCGCAACTCGAAATATTAAACATTGATTGCCTCCCATATTTTCTGAGGGTCAGGACAAAAGTGGCATACCTGAATATTTCTGGCTCAGGGTCTTTTGTGAGGTTGGAGTCAAGGCCTAGACCAAGGTCTATGTCATCTCAAGGCCCCACTGGGGCTGGAGATCCATTTCCAAGATGGTTCCTTAACAGGGCTATTGGTAGAAGGCCTCAGTTCCTTACCACATGAATCTCTCCATAGGGTTGGTTGTCCTCATGATATGGAAGCTAATTTTTCCTGGAGTGAAAGTACAAAAGTGGGCAATGCCTTTATGACCTTCTCCTGAAAGTCACATGCGATCATTTCTGCCAAATGTTCCTTGTTAGAAGCAAGACATTTAGCTCAATCCACATTTAGGGGGAGGGTTCTTAGGTTCAGCCTTTCGAATTTGTGGGCATATTTTATTTTTTTAAGTTAATTTTCATTGGAATAACATTGATTTATATAAGTTTCAGTTACATTATATACATTACATAAGTAACAATATATAAGCACTTCACTATAATTCAACATCTATATATGCTGCATTGTGATCACCACCATCAAACGTTGTTTCCACTCATCACCACAAATGTGACCACCTTTACTTATTTCACTAACTCCCCAACCCCCTTCCTCTCTGATCTCTGTTCTCTTTTTCTCTGTTTCTAAGAGTTTGTTTTTATTTTGTTTTTTTTGCTTGCTTTGTTTCTTTATAGTTCACATATAAGTGAAATCTTTCAATATTTGTCTTTCTCCATCTGATATAGACAATACTCTTGAGGTCCATCCAGTTTGCCAAAAAAAGAAAAGGAAAAAAAAAAGATTTATTTTTTGTTGTTTTCCTTAATTTAAAAACTCCTATAGAGGGGCCTCCCTGGTGGCGCAGCGGTTGAGCACTGCGCTGTGGACCTGTCGGCAGCGGCGACGCGAGTTCGACGCCCGGCCAGGGATAATCCCACATGGCGCGGCAGACCTCTCCTGCCTCCCCCGCTGCTCCCCTCAGCAGTGTATTTCTGATCTGCCTGTTTTGCTCCCCACTCTGTCTCTGGTGAGCCCTCTCGCCGCCCCGCACCTCTGGCCTGTATCCCAGCTTGTGTGTATAAATAAATAAATCTCAAAAATAAATAAATAAATAAAAACTCCTATAGAGGGGAATCTAATGTGAAAGTCAGTTATCTCAGCAATCTCAAATATAGTATCTAGATTCTCCAAACAAAAGTAATCACCCCTCAAAGAAGTAGATAAATTATTCAGCCATTAAAAGGAATGAAATTCTACCATATGCAACAATACAGTTGAACCCTGAAGATATTCTACCAGGTGAAATAAACCCTTCACAGAAGGGCTGTACATGATTCCACATATATTACTAGTGAGAATAAAACAGACAAATTCATCGAAGTAGAAAGTAGAATGGTGGTTGGCAGGAGCTGGAGGAGGAGGGTAATAGGGACTTGCTGTTCAAAAGGTGTATCGTTTTCATAGTGCAAGATGAGTGAGTTGTAAAGATCTGCTGTACAAAACAACACTGTGTTATAGTTAATGTACCACACACTTAAAATTTTGCTAAGAAGGTAAATCTATTGTTGTATGTTTTTACCACAGTAAAAATACTTAAATTAGATTAAAAAGAAAAAGCAGATGATTCATAATAAGTTACTCTAGATGCTTTCCATGTATTTAAATATAGCGATAGGTGGCTTGTTACACATGAAAAACTTTCAGATTTAATTAGATTTCAATTAAAAACAGTAGAACTATCTTCCAATGAAGGTTTTATCATAGTAATTTTTATAAAATAAATTTGTTAATTTCCTATTGCTGCTATGATGAATTATTGCAAACTTAATGACTTGAAACAATAATAATTTATTATTTTTTAGTTCTAGGAGTCAGAAATGTAAAGTAGGTCCACAGGGCTGTGTTCCTTCTGGAGACTATAGGAAGAATCTGTTTCCTTAACTTTTCTGGCTATTAGAGTCCACCTACATCCCTTGATTCATTACCCCTTCCTCCCATCTTTAAAAAATCTTCTATCTTCTGCCTTCTTACCAGGACCCCGTGATTACATCATGTCTGCCCAGGTAAATTCAGGACAATATGCCTATCTCAAGATATTTTTTTTAAAGATTTATTTATTTATGCATACAACAGCTGGGGTATAGGCCAGAGGTGTGGGGGTGGTGAGAAGATTCACCAGAGACAGGATGGGAAGCAGAACAGATCTACGGGAAGTACACTGCTAAGGGGAGCAGTGGGTGAGGCAGGAGTGGTCTGCTGCACCTTGCGGGTTAGCTCCCTGGCTGGGGATCGAACTCATGCTGCAGTGGGTGCTGATAGCTTCATAGTGCTGAGACTTAACCCCTTGCGCCACCAGGGAGGCCCTATCTCAAGATCTTTACCTTAATAATATCTGCAAAGTTTCGTTTGTCTTGCAAGGTAAGATATTCACAGATTCCAAGGATTAGGATATGGACAGCTCTGGAGATCCATTTCTCTGTGCCACAGCTGATTTTAGAAGATGTCAGCATTTGAAAAAAATATTCTGACAAAATTAGTTAACACCATATGAAAAAGATTTAAATTAACTTGACCTATTTGTTAACGCATAACTTGTGATGAAACTTTTTGATTTTATGTACAGAGATCATACTCGGTCTTCTTTACCAAAATCAAGTTCTACAAGGGCTAAGTTACATTTGTTTTCAATGCTTGTTTATAGTTAACATCTTGGATGACCTAGAATTAAAGCCTGAAAAAAATGTGCAGGTAATATTCTCAAAACATTGATTTCTTTCCCAGTCGCTCCAGTCCCTCACTCTTATCTCAAGCACTTCACAAATGATGAAGAAAAACAAACTCCCTTAGGAAATGTTTATTTTGAAATATATGAGTTTGCCAAGGAAACTCTCAACAATTTCTTTTGAGACCGGAAACAGTTTTCCAAGTACATGGGATCATAGAACTTACTGAGTTTGATGGGACCCAGGATATTTCAAAATTGTTATGTTCTTCTCCACCCTCATGCCCACTCCCTACCACCCATTTCACATTTGAAGATTTTAATGTTCAGTGAGAATAATACGTTCGTAAGCTCTTACTAAGGCTGATAAAGGATACGTTTGGCCTAAACCCCTGGTGTTCAGACCCCTGATCTAGTGTGTTTTACTTTATCACATACCCATCACATCCCAGAATTTAGTCCTTGTTTTAAAAAAAAAAGTGTAATGTCTGCTGATGGGAATGAGAACTGGTCCAACCACTATGGAAAGCTGTATGATGATTCCTCAAACTGCTAAACATGGAGCTTCCATATGACCGAACAATACCACTTTTGGGAATCTACCCAAAGGACACAAAAACACGAATCCAAAAGGATACATGCACCCATATGTTCATTTCAGCACTGCTTACAACAGCAAAGGTATGTAAGCAACCCAGATGTCCAAAAATAGATGACTGGATCAAGAAGATGTGGTACATATACACAATGGAATACTATTCAGCATTCAAAGAAGATAAACACACGCAATTTGCAGCGACATGGATGGAATTACAGAGGATCATACTCAGCGAAATAGGCCAGAAAGAAAGAGAAAAATATCAAATGGTTTCATTTATAACAGGACTATAGGGAAACCAAATAGGAGAGAGACACT
>PVIJ01013039.1:0-10418 GCA_004024925.1 Scalopus aquaticus | reverse complement strand
ATTTTTTAAAAAGTGTAATGTGCATGAGGCTATGTATGGCATAGGAAGATAGTAACATGGCTACCGTGTATTGAGAATTTAACATTGTACTCACTTCTATAACAGACAACTTTAAATATGTTGTCTCATATGTATTTTATCTCAGAAGCGTTATCCCTGCTTCTAAAATGAAAAATGAGGTAACAGATTTTTAGAATGGTAAATTAACTTGACCAACGCAAGATGTGGCCTAGGTCTCACTTTTTAACAACAAAACTCACAAATAAATTCTCACTACATTTCTGAAGAAAGAATAAAAAAAAAAAGAATTAGCAATTTCACAATGTGATAGAACTTTTATGAGATTCCTACCAATTTTATGTATTAAAAGTTCTAAATACAATTGTTCAACAAACACTGCACATTAATCTGTATTCAATGCTATCAACGTAAGATGTAAAGAAGACAAGATAGGTGTCACTCAATAAATAAATCATATAATTTCAGCAAGTTAAGAAGGGAACAAAGAGATGTATAGGAAAGGTTTCTCAATAAGGTGACATTTGAGAAGTAATTGGAATTATGTGAAGGAGAAAGACATGAAAAAGAGTGTCTCTGGCAGTGCAAGCAGCACTGTAAATATCTACATACAGGCAAATACTGACCTGCTTAAACCAGCAAGCAATCTAGTGTGAGTTGAAGCCAAGTGGACTAGGGTAACTAGTAGGACAGTAGGCAAAGGATTGCTATGTATGGACTTGTAAGGTATTGAAAATATTTTGGCTTTTATCCTGAATATGAAAGGAAGTCTTTCAAAAGTATTGATAAGTATATTAAAATGACTTGATCTACATTTTAAATAGATTGGAGTCCATTTGAAGGGCAGATGGCAGTCAGGCAAATATGGAAGTAGGGTAACCAGTTAGGTAGCTTCTGCAGTAGTCCAGATAAGAAATAGCGGTGCCTGGGATGAATGCTAATGGTGGAAGGTACAAAAAGTGATTCAATTCAGAACAAAGTTTAACAGTAAAGCAAATGAACTAGCTACTAGGTTGGATTGAATTATGAGAGAATAAAATTTAAAATGTTTCATAGCCTTTTGTCCTAAATACGTGGATTAATATAAATACCGCACACTGAAATAAGTTAAAAGGGGAAAGGAGCAAATTTGGAGGTGAGAAGATGAAATTCAAGAGTTTTATTTTATATATTTGTTAATTTTGAGATGCCAGTTAGATGTGAAAATAGAAATAAGGAAGGAGAAAAAAAGATACACTTAGAAGTCTGAAACTCAAAGGAGAGGCCAGGGAAAATTAGAAGGTAAGATTAAGATTCATCAGCATTAAAAGCCATGAAATTGGGTGAGTTCCCCCAGAAAGTATAGTTAGAAAAGAGAAAAATACTCCAATATTTAGAAGTTGGGGGAAATGAGCAGATCAGTAACAAATGTCATTGAAAGAGAAGCCAGTGAGTTAGAAGGAAATTGTGGAAGTCCACTGTACCCATAAGGCCAGTGAAGAAAATATGAATCAGCATGAAGGAAACGTCCCTGTTGTGGAAGGCATAGGAGGCACAATGGAAAAATGAGAGGAGTTAGGGAGGGGTCCGAGACCAATCCATATAGAGGTAGTATGATACTGATGACCTATCTAACATAGACCTCTATTGGCAACCAAGGGAATTTAGTTTATGCTTTAGTTGAGCACATAGGTAGTAGTTTGAAAAGATTATGCTGTACTTCTACATAAAATTTAATTGAATATACTGAGTGCAACTATTGATTTAATCATAAAAATTCTGTTTTGTAGAATGCTTAAGAATTGCAGTTTCAGGCCTCCCTGGCGGCCAACGGGTTACGTGCAGCGCTGTGGAGCTGTTGGCAGCTGCACTGCGAGTTCGATGTCTGGCAGGAGCTTCCCACAGGGAGCAGCAGACCTCTCCTGCCTCTCCCACTGCTTCCCTCAGCAGTGTACTTCAGTCGATCTGCCTGTTCTGCTCCCCACTGTCTCTGGTAATCCTTCTCACCACCCCACACTTCTGGCCTGCACCCCAGCTTGTATGCATAAATAAATAAATCTTTAAAAAAAAAAGAATTGCAGCTTCTCGTTAACTGAATTTGCGGTGTAGCTGCCAACCAGGGTTTCGGCTTTCTCAAATGTATCTTTGCTTTCCTTGATAGTCAGTGTACTTCAGTGTATTAAAATGAGATGGGCTTAACACTGTCTTGAAAATGATTCTCACATCGAACAATTTTAGGCAACAAGTACACTGCTGACTACCTTCATGGACAGATACAGGGAAAATCAGATAAAACTAAGGCCTAAGACAGTCTTTGACAGGAGAAGGCAACTCAAATTAGCATATATCAGAATGAATTCCTGAGCAAAAAAAGGGAAGAAAATGGCAAAATGACCTAATTACCTTGATGATAATGACTGCTTGACAGACTAGTCTATGCAGATCTATGCATATTTTCTTAGCAATAGCTGGAACTGCTTAATCTGCGCTGATAAAATGTCTCAGCACAGATACAGATGACAATCACTGACACAACCCTCAGGAATGGTAAGAGATCAGAAACTAAATTCAATGTGAGGTCGCAAAAAGAAGTACCAGAGTGGATTTTTGATCCCTTTCTCTTTTTAGGAGCTTTAAAAAATTTTTCTCCATAAATGAGTTGATGAGATATGTCCACTTTTTAAAGAATACACATGTGCACACCTGTCCGCGCACACGCATAGCCTCCCTCCGTGTCACATCACTCATCAGAATGGCACATATTTTAGAAAAAATAAAGCCACACTGACACCATGGGTCTCCAGCCTGACAACCTACTCTGCAGATTTGGGACTTGACAGCCTTTGAAACCCTGCAAGCCAGTTCTTAAAATAAATTAATTTGGGGGCCTCCCTGGTGGTGCAACAGGTTAAGCACAGCACTACAAGGCTATCCACAGCCACTGCAGCAGGAGTTTGATCCCGGGCCAGGGTGATTCCCACATGGCACTGCAGACCTCTCCTGCCTCGCCCACTGCTCCCCTCAGCAGTATATTTCGATCCATCTGCCTGTTCTGCTCCCCACTCTGTCTCTGGTGAATTATCTCACCACTCCATACCTCTGGCCTACACCCCAGCTTAGATGCATAAATAAACAAGTCTTTAAAAAAATTAATTAATTTGGGGATGGATAGATGGAGGGGAGCGAGGGAGGAAAGAAGGGGAAAGAAGACACTTCATATTTGTTCTGTTTCTGGAGAGCTCATAAACCAATCAAATAGTTGATAAATCAATCAAAAAGTGGACGAAAACACTTGATTAAAGAAAATTGAGCAATATGGCAATTTTTAAAAATGTTTATCAACAAAATTGCATGTGCACATTTTCTAATGTTTTGTTAGACTTGCACTTAAAGTAAATATCTTTTTTTAATAAAATACAGGTTGCTGACACTAGTAATGTGTTGACTTCCTGTAACCTAAGACTGTGTCTGCAGAACAGCTTTATCAGTATCTTTAGCAACTTGCTGGGTGTTTCTGGAGAACCTGTCATGCTTTGATTAAAAAAAAAAAATGTGCTCTAGGTAAGGGCCAAAAACAAAAACATTTTCTCTCACTCCCTTATGTTTATTAAAAAAGAAAAAAGTCTCTGTGAATTCAACTAGTATTAGGTAGTTTCTCTTAAATTCAAAACAGAAAAACTAAAATATCAGTATTTTAGATCAAACTTGTATTCAAAATGAAATGTGTTAAACTATAAAAGAAAAACAAAATAGGAAAAGATGAAAAATGGGTACACAGTAAGGCTTTTGATATTTTTCGAGATATTTCCTTTAGAAATAGAAATAGCTAAACAGTTTTGTATCTAGCTGAATTCAGGTAACAAACAAAACTAGAAGAGTATTCCTTTTTGTCCCATTTACAATCCAAAACCGACTTTTGTCCTATCAGTTCAAAGTTTACCCAAAATTTTCACCGTTTTTTCCTCAGGTCACCCATCCCCCTATTTACTAACAGAAAACACTCTGCCTTACCTCGTGTGGTGTTTTCCGCCAGTGTATCAGCGCAGCCTTCCCTCTGCCTGACTCACGTTCGTGTGATAAAAACAGCCTAGAATAGATGTTTTTATAAAGTCAAACGACACCCTTAAATTGAAACTCAGGGTATCCCAGTCAGCGCAAGCTGCTGAATCATGAGACCTGGAAATCCTCCCCACACGCTCCCCGTGCACCTGAACTCAAGCCACAGGTCCTAACTTAATTTGAATGATAGAGGTAGATAGTTACTTTTTAAGCAAGGACAAGTGAAAGAAAGGACGGGGTGACAAAGAGATTTCCAAGAATGAGTTTTCCCAACAGGGAAAGAGTGGTGGTAGGTCATGAGCAAAAACACAGAGGGCCTAAAAGGCTGTATCCTGTTTGTCTGCCTCGCCCTAGCCACACGCATTTGGGGAATAGCTGCTGATCCCTAAGCCTTCCAGCTCATGGGGAGAGATGTGAGTCCTTTTCCCAGGTCCTCACCAGATCTCTCTAGGCGAAACCTAAACTCTTACTCTCTCTTCCAGCCCAATCTTAGGATGTCTCCCAGTTCTCCAGCGTTTGTAATAGTTTAAAACACACACACACACTAAACAGTTGACATTTGTTGAAAGAGGACCGTTCCTGGAAATCTTCTATGAGGACAGATACTATTGACTTGTCCATTAGAAGCTGTGCAGTTTTAAGAATATATTTTTTGTGGTGGGGAGGGAGATAAAGTTCAAAAGAAAAAAAGAACATCTTTTATAATAGGGAGATGTTAGTGTATCTTCAGTTTATTCATGTGCAAAATATGATACTATTTCCTAACGCTAGGGTGAGGAGAGACTGATAGGGGGGTTGGAGGGAAGTGCAGTTTTGAGACGAATTTATGTATAATAAACACCAGTACAGTCCTCTCACTTTATATTCCAATGAGTGAGTTTTTATTCCTTCTGTATGGCTCTGAGGAATTTCCCTATCAGTGCTGGGAATCAGTCTTCCTCAGAGGTCTGCAGATGGGATGATTTATCAATCTGAGGGCCCCATTTTAAGAATGGTACATTCTAGGAACTGTAGGGGTTAGCTGGAGGAGTAACTGAAATAACATGTCGAAACACTTGGAAAGCTGAGTTTTAGATGTGATAGTTATTTTTTAAACTAACATGTCCCTTCAAAAATATAACTTCATATTTGGATATTTCTCATGTGTTAGAAATGCCTCTTTACATTTGGCAATTTCTTGCAAAAATAATTACAAAATTGTTGGGAAACTATAAGAATTCAGAAATCCAAATATGGAAAGCAGTAATGGCTTTTTTATGGATAAATTGCTAATCCTTGCATTTTCCGTTATTTTATTTGTCTACTTTCATCTTTAAACTACAATCCCAAGTATACTGGCAAGTCTTTTGGAAATAAACAAGAAAAAATCTAAAGGAAGACATCTATTTTTAGCTTTCCACTAAGCCATTTCTTGCTCTGCTGCAGTTATTCCAAAATTGGTCACAGTTTTATTTGAACTGTTCTAAAAGAGAAAAAAAAAAAAAAACTTGTAAAGTGAATATTTAAATATACACTACCAAATTAAACTGATTTTAAATGCAAGCATTAACAAAACAGGCTGTGCCAGAAATTCATCACCAACCATTCACAAAACAGCCTATCCTGTTTCCAGCCTCAATCTGTTGTTGACCTGGCTCAGGGTCCCCACAACCCAAAAGGGCAAGACAGGCTTCCTCCCAACCTCCTGCTGTGGGCTGGAGCCACCCATTGTCTGGCTAATGGAATACTGGAAGCCTGCCAGAGTTGTAGCCTGTGTGTGGTTCAGGTTTGTTTTGTTTTTAATGATCACACACACATGTTTGGGTTCAAACTGAAGACAGAAGACAAGGGAGGAGTATTCTTTTCTGGAAAAGCCCAGAAAATTTAAATTGTGGATGAGCTTATCTGATATATTAAGAAACAAGCTTAGATAACTGATGGCAATAGAAAAGCATGACAAGGGAAGAAAGTAAAGAGAAAGGAGCCAGGCATGTCAAATCTCATTGGAAGAGATTATCAGAAATGTCACCAATAGATATCCAAACTTCATGCATAGACACAAACTAAAAAAATAAAATTGAGTCATTCTGCTCTCCTTTCAGCAACTACAGAGAAAAGAAGTTTCCTTGAAGTGTGCAAGAATTTACCGGGTGGGGACCTCCTTGGTGGTGCAATGGGTTAAGTCTTGGCCTATGAAGCTATCACAGCCCTAGAGCAGGAGTTTGATTCCCGGCCAGGGAGCTTCCCACATGGCGCAGCAGACCTCTCCTGCCTCTCCTGCTGCTCCCCTCAGCAGTGTATTTCAGTCAAGCTGCCTGTTCTGCACCCTGCTCTGTCTCTGGTGCACCCTCTCATCACCCCGCACCTCTGGCCTACATCCCAGTTCTTGTATGCATAAATAAATATTTTTTTTAAAAAGAATTTACTGGGTTGTTTTTGTTGTTGTCATTTAGGAATAAAATCTGAAAATAAAAGGTAAATAATTGTGTTTTCTAGACTTTTCAATTAGTAATGAACAGTTACTCTTGAAAGAATATACCTGTGTATGTGTGTAAAATTTAATCACATCAAAGAATTTCCACAGGTGGAAAGCCTTTCAAAGATGGTGTCAGCAAGCAAAGAAGCCATCTACAGAACTACCTGTGTTTTAGTAAACTACAATAAAGGAGTTCAGAAAGGCACAAGGCTGGCTGTCAGGAAATGAACTTAAGTAAAGGAAATGGGAGATGTCTGGGTCGGAGGCTTTGACAAAGGCTTTTACCAACTGGTGCTTTGGCTTTGATTTTTTGATTTTCATACTAAGTCAGGATCCATACTTTGTCTTCGACAAGTACAAAAAAGAAATACCAAGGTGATAAGATAACATCTGGGAACATATAAAACTCCAAGTTTTGTCTGCTCGAGAAAGCTGTTCATTTGCAGCTTTGTCCTGTCTTTCTTGATTGGTGCTAAAACACTCACAGAAAGAGGACGGAAACAGTAACAACAGGGTAAGCACTGCTGTTTGGTAGCAGGAGAAAGAGACGCAGGGACAACTATATTCTCTGGCTTAGAAATTCAGAAACAGAACCTGAAAAGATCTCATTGAGGCATATGCCAGGATACTCACAGACATGTCAAGTACATGCAGATATGTATATGCCAGTGAGTGACTTAAGGTCCCATTAGCCCCTCCAAAATTAACATAGTCTAATTTAAAACCGTTTGCTTGCAGCTTCTGTACAAGTCTCATAATATTCCCACCACAACCACCCAAAAACTGTAGTCCCGAACCCTTCCTAAACAGAAATCCTGGAAATGTTTGTAAGAATTTAGTTTCCAAAGACCAAAGAGGACAGCTGACTCCCATAGAGAGGCTGGAACAAGACACCATGTGGCCCTAGAAAGGGAGAAAAACAGTTACTTCCTGGCAAATGTCCACTTTCAGTGAGACCAGTTATATGTTCTATGTGCTTCCAGAAAATTCCTACACCAGGATAAGAGGGACTTTATAGCACACAACCTAGCAATTTCTCACCAAGACATAGACAGGACTTGGAAAAAATGAAAAGTATGCTAAGATGAAAACCTTTGTTTCTATGGAAAAAAAAAAATGGGTAAAGATGAGAATGCAGTGTCACTTTTCCAAAATTCAAGACTGCCCTTACCAAAACTGAGAAATACCTTATCTCTGAGGCTTAATTATCTTTCTGTTATCCATTCTTGAACATTTGGGTAGACTTTGCTTCCTCTAAGATAAGGAAAACAAAGAATCATGAAAATTTAACTTTTGAATATGTTGCCTGAGAAGCTTCCCAAGGGAATTGCCAAAAAGGTTGTTGGCTATATGGGTTGGAGTCCATCAGCAAGGTCTGGGACAGAAACATAAATTTGAAAATCTTTATCAAATGTGCAGTAATTGAAGCTACACGAGAAGATGAAATTCCTAAGGCCAAAATTTTCAAACACGATTTGTTGAAGTCTCACTTGAAGAACTTGTTAAACATGTATTTCTAAGATACCATCTTCCTCCAAACCCTTCTACTCTTCCTCTGCATGAAGTCAGGAAAAGGAAGCAGGTGATTCTTATACAGTTGGTTAATTAAGCTTTGAGAAACTTTGGGAAAGGAAGAGATTGAGGTAAGAAATGGGATGATTAAAATAGGCCTGATGAATGCTGACATTTAAAGAGGTCTGAAGAGAATGGAGTGTGTCACCACAATATATGCCACACTGAGATAAGGATTACTTTCAACTGAAAGCAACTGAGAAACAGAAAACACATGAAAGTTCTTTGCCCTCCCCTTTCTCTCTAAAAACAGGACATAAACTGCCCTTTGTAAAAGTGACACAAATTTCTATTTGAAAAGGTATTCCCTTCTCTGTGGTAGAACAGAGATGATGCTGTATAACAAGTCCTCTAAGTAACACTATTTACCATACATTTCTCAGTCACCTTCCCAGAATTTATCACCCTTTGTTAAAATGGTACAAAAGTCCCAAGTCTAACTGCTTAATCTGAGTTTTCACTTCTTTTCAATGGAGTCCCATGCATTAAAAAAAAAAAAAAATTTTGATGCCTTTTCTTCTATGAATCTGTTTTTTGCCAGCTTAATTTGCACAGTTCTAAGATTGAATCTAAGTGGATAGAGGAAGTTTTTCCTCCCCTCCACAGATGAGGAACTTTGAAAAATGCATGTCCATGAAAGGGAGAAGAGCATGACAGCACAGTGAACAGGGGCTATTTTTCCAACCGCACTTACATGCAGCTACCTTGGACTACAACTTCCAGCATGCCATGAATTGAATTTCCTGGATGGGAGGCAGCTGGGAAGAAGTGAGGTGAATAAATAAATGTATGTAGAATGAAGTACAAGGGGCCTCCCTGGTGGCACAGGGGTTAAAGTCTCAGAGCTATCAAGCTATCACCACCCATTGCAACAAGAGTTCAATCCCCAGCCAGGGAGCTAACCCACATGGCACAGCAGACTCCTCCTGTCTCACCTACTGCTCCCCTCAGCAGTGTATTTCAGTAGACCCTCCTGTTCTGCTCCCCACTCTGTCTCTGGAGAATCCTCTCCCCCCCATACCTCTGCCCTACACCCCAGCTCTTGTATACATAATAAACAAATCTTAAAAAAAAAAAAAAGAACAAAGGAGGAAGTGAAAAGAAACATGGAGAGGCAATACGAGGAAGAAAGAAAATTGGAGAAGAGGCACGTGGTTGAGAGTCACATGTGGAGTCTGCTCCTGGTCCTTGGCTGAGAAAATGATAACCATTATCTTCACCTTATGGTAGATTATATGGTACATTTTGAATGTCAAATCTTTCCTAATGCCCCAGCTCTCTGCAACCTGCCTAACTCCTTTCTTGTGTTTCCTGCCAATATGTGTCTTGGATTTGCTCTGGTGCTTTCAGTCCTCAGCCTATACCACCACTCTCCTCCGTGGAACTCCCACTTTGGGACAAGTCTGTTGGCAGGGCATTTTCCCACAAAGGGATGGATAATTTTTAGAGGGAGTCTAAATTTTCACTGGGAATCTGTTATTTGAAATCCACCTCCATTCCAATTAGATATCTTTCATACTAAGAATCTGCTTTCTTCGTTTTTGTATGGTCAAACCCTTTTATTTTTTTAAAGATGTATTTGTTTATTTATTTATTTATGCATACAAGAACTGGGGTGCAGGCCAGAGGTGTGTGTGTGGGGGGGGTGTATGAAAGGATTCACCAAAGACCGAGTGGGGAGCAGAACAGGCAGATCTACTGAAACACACTGCTGAGGGGAGCAGTGGGCAAGACAGGAGAAGTCTGTGGTGCCATGTGGGAAGCTCCCTGGCCAATTATCAAACTCGTGCTAGAGTAGCTGCTGATAGCTTCATAGTACTGAGACTTAAACATAAAAGAGGGGCCTATTATTCAGAGAGGTAGAAACAAAGGTGTCAGTGATTGTTGTACATGAGCTGAGCCTTGAATGAGAAGAAATTCGCCAATTACACAAGGGTTAGAAGAACGATTTGTGCTAATCAGTAAGTATAGTCAATTATAATAAAGAATCAACTTCTAAAGCACACATAAGAAAGACAGGAACTCTTCTACACTGCTGGTGGGAATGTGAACTGGTCCAACCACTATGGAAAGCTGTATGGCGATTCCTCAAACTGCTAAACATGGAGCTCCCATATGACCCAGCAATACCACTTGTGGGAATTTACCCAAAGGACACAAAAACACTAATCCGAAAGGATACATGCACCCATATGTTCATTGCGGCACTGTTCACAATAGCAAAGGTATGGAAGCAACCCAGATGTCCAAAAATAGATGATTGGATCAAGAAGATGTGGTACATATACACAATGGAATACTATTCATCATGGAAAGAAGATAAACACATGCAATT
>PVIJ01013038.1:0-46819 GCA_004024925.1 Scalopus aquaticus | reverse complement strand
GTTATCACCGAGAGCTGCTCCCCGTGCGTGCGTGTTATCACCGAGAGCTGCTCCCCGTGCGTGCGTGTTATCACCGAGAGCTGCTCCCCGTGCGTGCGTGTTATCACCGAGAGCTGCTCCCCGAGTGTGCGCGTTATCACTGAGAGCTGCTCCCCCTGCAAGGAAAGGGCCCAGCCACTCTCAAGCCGCAGATCACCTCCAGCACCAAGGGCCCTGCAGCCAGGCGGACAGAGCCCCGGGAGCTGTGAGGGAGCTGGAGCACCCCGGCTCCGCGTGGCACTCATGAGGGCTGGCTGCAGGTGCCGGTGCCCATCGAGAGCACTCGCCCACACAGGCTGCCCTTGAGGCCAGGCCTCTCCCGCAAGGACAAGGCGTGGGTCCTGTGCGGGGCGATGGGGGGGGGAGCGCGTGGAGGGCTGGGACAGGAGACCACCCCGTCTGCACCCAGACAGAAGAGGAGCAAACTCGGGGTGCTGCCGAGCGGCGCGGCCAGCAAGGGAGCCGTCCACCCGCGCGTGTAGGGAGCAGGCGGGGGCGTCTCCTTCAGGCCGAACGGCTTCTCGAGTCGCACCTACAGCAGCGAGGGGAGTGCCCTTCTGCCAGCCAGGTAAGCGGCCCCCAGCGCGGTCCGGGGAAGCGCTCCGGGAGCCGTTGGGCGTGCGCAGGGCCGTCCACAGGGCCCTGGGCTCTCAGGAGCGGGAGCCCCGTGGGGAGCAGCGGCTCCGAGCCCAGCGGGCGAGGGGCCCCAGGGGAGGCGGGAGGCCCGATCAAACACCTGTAGGCCACTGATTTGAGAAAAAAAGACAGCAAGCAAGAACTTTACTTGGATTAAGAAGAGATTTTCAAAATGTTAATTACTTTGCAAGTATGATGAAAACTTTACAAAGCAAAGTAGAAGGTGAGCTTTGATCACTCAGTACCTGTGCAACGGAAGGCCGTTCTAAGCCAATAGAAAACCTTCCTAACGTGACTATTTTTAACACTGCTCTTGAAAAGAGAACTGCAGTTGTGTTTCCATAGCAATGCCACCGCCGAGCGTGACAAGGCACCGGCGCCGCAAGCGGGGGTGGGGGCCGCCTGGGTGTGCCCCTGGGCCCGGCACCCGCCCCCCAGGGCGCTGTCCCTGAGCTCCTCCGCGGGGTGGGGGGCCGAGCGCCGCCCGGTGGCCTCGGCGAGACTCTGGGCCAGCATCCGCGGCGCGAGCAGAGGACTCACCTCCCCAGGATCTCCAGCAGCTCCGCGATGCCGTTGTGGTGCTCCGTTTCATAAATAAACCTGGAAGACGCGACGGTGAGGCGAGTCAGGTGCTGCCAGGGCACGGGGGCGAAGCCCTCCCCTCGAGGAAGCCGCAGCACGCCCAGGTCTCCCTGGGGCCACACGGCAGGCGCACCCCGACAGACTCCGTGGCAGGCGGTCAGCCTCGCCCCGTTTCCCCAAGCACTCGATCCTGAAAGTCTCCACGCGCCGGAAACTCAAGTCTGACAGCGCCGCTGCCCTTCACCCCGCCCATCGCCTGTTTTCCTGCTGCATTTCAGTGAGAGTCAGGCCCCGGGAACGCGACACACTCCATCTTTTTTTTTTTTGACACGTAAGTCTCTATATTTGAAACCTATAAATTTCATAAATCAGTGTTATTTCAATTAAAAACAAAAGCCACATGAGATCGTAAATTGCCAGAGCACATGTTGGGCTCTGGGTTCAAATCCTGACTGCCATTTCCCAGCTTGTGACGCTTGAGCATATTAGGCAACCTCTTATGTCTCCATTTCCTCATCTGTAAAAGGACACCTCACAAAGTTACTGTGAGGATGACAGAAGTTGATAAAGTACTTACAATATCATTAATTAGCAGTCTTATTACTGTACAATCTTTAAAGAGGGCAATCTGGTAATCTCTAACTAAACAAAGATGCATGTACACTTTTAATCCAGTAATTCCAATGCTAGGTATTTATCAGACATATACATATGTATATGCGTACATACATGTGTATACTTGTGTATGTATATGTAACTAAATATACATAAAGGGATGTTACTCTATCTTAAAGCCTCCACTGTCTGTGGCGGCAGAAGTCGGCGCCTCAGTGCCCGGCCAGCTCGCCGCTGCCTCGACACCCCCGTGCTGCCCCTTGATCATCTTCTGGCCCCGGGGCCCACAGCCAGGGGGCAGGGACAGGTCCTGCTGCCACTGGGTGCCCAGTGCTAGGCCCGAGCCGGGCACCTGTCCGATGCTTGGAACACGTCTGGTGAGTCAACGGGACGGAGAGGGGACAGGAAGAGGAAAAGGTCTCGCACAGCACCCCAGGACACCTGCGCCAGCTCTGCCCGCCCCTTCCCGCCTGTCGCAAGGACACGATCAGCTCAGAGACAGTTCTTGGTCCAAAATAAAGAATTTGGCCAAGAGGGTCACAGTCCTGCTGGGCCAGGCAAGCGGTCATCTGTAGCGCGGACGCGAGGCCCACAGGCCGGGCTCACAGCTCACGCGCCAGGCGACGAGGCCTGGGGCAGGCCTCCGAGCGGCCCAAGGGAAGGTCTCCACAGACCTCTAGAAGCGGGAGCACGAAGAGGCAGAGCAAGGCCCATGAGACAGGGCAGGAGCAGCGGCGGGCACCAAGACAGTCCCGCGTGGCCCCGCAGCCCTGGGGGTCAAAGACGCACTGGTCAGGCTCGGGCGCGGGCCCCCCCCGTGCCACCTCCTCACAGACACGCTGGGATGAAAGACAGCCCGAGGCTCCTCCGCCTGCTCCTTTTATTTGCAGACCTGAGCGTTGGTCAGCCCGGGCCTCGGGAGCCGCAAGGGGCCGCGGCCACCAGCTGCGACGGGCCTGAGGGACAGCTCTGGGGCAGAGCTAGCGACCTGTGCCCGACGACACTGCACGCACACGCCTCGCCGCCAACCTCTTAACCCGAGTTGAGGTGTTCTCCTACTGCCGGGAGACAGAGGGCAAAGCGCGAGGCGGAGCTGGCTGCGGCCTGCTGGTGCGGTCTCCCGACGGGCCCCACGGGGCGGGTCCGTGTCCCCGCTGCCCGTGGTCTGGGCTGCCCTGTGAGCGGCTCTGACCGACACGAAGGGGAAGGCAGGTTCCGGCGCGGCCCGGAGGCCTGAGCTATGTGCAGGCCTGAGTGAGCGCGGGTGGGGGGGGCTCAGGGAGCCTGGGATGCCCCGCCCCCCCTCAATGCTGCCAGCGCCACTGTCCAGGGCCCCGGAGACGGGGGGGGGGGGGGGGGGGGGGGGGGGGGGGGGGGGGGGGGGGGGGGGGGGGGGGGGGGGGAGCCGCGGAGCCGCGCGGGACCTCAGCAACGAGCTCACCGTGACTGTCCAGAGACAGAAAAGATGGCCACACAAGGGAACGAAGCGCCCCGCCCTGGCTCTGGGGGCCGGGTGAGGACTGACCCAGTCACCGTGAGTTCTGAACAGCCGTCTACTTCAGTATCTTAGTAAATTCGGCAGTTTCGGGGCCCGAGATGCTTCCTGCCCCGCCAGTGCAGGTGGCCTGTGGTTCCGCGCCCGGAGCATAACCCTCGTGTCCAGCACACACCCACATTAATTTGAGGCCCGAGAGACTGAATGTAGATCGGAGCTGCTCTGTGCTGTTTCGACAACGCACCGTGCGTCTCCCCAGCTAAGAGCACCAGTGACCTGGGAAAGAGCTCCACCAGACGGGAGCGTCAGCGCTGCAGCCAACGCCACGTCTTTCTCGGGGTTCAGTCCTGTGCCTGGCGAGCCCTGCCTCGATATGATGGGGTGCGGGCCACGTGGGACGGGGTCCCAGGAATGACATACACGCCACACGGCCACACAGAAATGCCGTGCCAGCTGCGAGGGTGCAGACAGGACAGACCGAGGACGCAGAGGGCAGCGGGGCTGTGGGGGCCAGCGCACGAGTCCGGTGCTAGGACCCGGGGGCCACTGGTTGCTGAGCTCCTGCCCACCCGCCTCGCCCTCCTTTTCCTTGCCCCTTGGTGGGTCTCCGGCCGGTTCTTCGTCCGGGTGGCGGCAGCCCTCAGCCAGCCGTGCAGCCAGTCAGGGGCACCTGCTTGCTGCTTTCTCACGTCACAGGGACATGTCAGTGTCAGATGTGACACCACGAGCCCCTGGGCCAGGGCCCTGAGGTGAGCTGTCCCTCGAGGCCAACATCTGCAGCATCCGCTTTCAGGGGGCGGCAGACGCCAGGCCAACGGGCATCTGTCTGGTGCTCCCCGGGGCCTGGAGCCAGGCTGGCCCAGGGCGTGGGACGGAGCCGCTCACACCGCCTGTCCTCACAGGACGCAGCGTGTCCCCCACGCCGGGGACCGCCCAGTGGACGGGTGTTTCTGGAAGTCTGGGAGAAGGGCTGGTGGAAAAGAACATTCCAGGGGATCACACCAGGCAGCTCGGGGGCTGGTGTGGGAGGGGCCCGAGCGAGAGGCGAGGCGGGGGCGGGAGCCGGGCCTGACGCCTCGTGGGAACGCCCGCACCCACGCGCCCAGGGCCAGGCCGGCAGGAGCTGCCGAGAGGCGGCGCCCGACCAGACGGAGGGGAAGAGCGAGGCGCGCGGGGAGCCACCGGCCGTGTCCCGTGAGCCTGAGAGCCGGACGGGGCCGCTTCTGGGCCAGCTCCCCTGCCCCAGAGAGCAGGGGGTGCTGCCACCCCAGGACAGGCGCCCCGTCTCCTGCTGCTGGCTCTCCACGCCAGAGACACAGCAGGGAGACGAGCGGGGCGGGCGGGGGGCAGCAGCTCTGGGTGGGTCAGCTCGCCCACTTTTCCCAGGGAGCCACACCAGGAAGCCCGGAGGGGGAGCGCAGGGCGGGTGCAGGCTGGGGCCCACCTGTGCCCGCCCAGCCGCACCGGGAGTGGCCGGGCCTGTCCCGCGTCACGGGCACGGCCGAGCGCAAAGCCGCAGAGCATCAGGGTGGGCCCGCGCGCCGACTTACCTATAAAATATATTATTTATCTGTTTTCTGATGTAAGCTCTTAAGCCTAAGAATTTTCCATAGATTCTGTGAAGGGTGGTTTTAAGAAAATCTCTCTCTCGAGGATCTTCACTGTCAAAGAGCTCTAAAAGCTTCAAGAAGAAAAAGACACTCAGTGACTCGGCACCGCCACAGACGAGGGCTTCTGCGGCTTAGCTAGCGGGCGCCTTACCTGCAATACAAACTTCTGGTCAATATATTTCTTCGCTATATTGGGTTGGAAATCTGGAGACTCTAAAAATCTTAAGAAAAATTCATAAACAAGCTAGGAAGAAGAAAAAAACAACAATGAGTCAAATATCCTGGTAGTTTTATGAAGATGAAAACACCCCATGAGCAGACTCTCCCATCTGCAAAGTCTAATCTCTTAAAGTCAAGAATCTACAGAATTAATGCAAATTACATGACTTTGCTATAACTGATCATGGTAATTTTGTAATTTAAGAACCACAGACCACCTCCACCCCCTAAATCTAGATTACCCCCGCACCGCTCCCTCCCTGTGCATGCGGGGGAGGGGGGTGTCTGCTGACAACAGCCCCCTAGGAAGGTGGAGGCCGCGCTTCCGACGCTCTGGCGCCTGCGGCTGGGCCGCCCCTCCCCACCCACGAAGCCCGACGGCCGCGCTGGCAGGCTGGCCTGGGCCACGCCGCGCGGTCCTGGAGCGTGGTCTGCTGGGCGAGTTTCCCTCTTACTCAGACGATCACCACATCTACTCCATCTGGAACGTCCCAACGAGATTTATGTCTTTCCCACTTAAGCTGGACATCCTGACCCCGGGACGGCCTTTCAGCACAGCAGTTTCTGTGGCCGATGTCCCCGTGCGTCACCCAGGCGGCCAAGGGCCCACCGGAGCTGGGCCTGCTGCCCCGGGCCGGGCCGCCTCCCCTCCCTAGGGCGTCCTCCTTTGCCCTCTCCCTCACGGAGCTCCTGCCCAGGCCTCTCCTCTCCACATGCCCCTCTGGGAGCACCCAGGACTCCCAGCTGAGCACTGCTCACATGGGGCCCACAGCTTCCGCCAGGTCTGCCCTGCCCAGCGACCTCTCACCCCCAGATGTGCCAGGAGGCGGCAGCACTCGGCCCGCCAGCAGCTCTGGGCCACGGGGCAATCACTAATGTAGGGCGTGAACGAGGGGAAGACCGCCCACGTCCAGCCTCAGTTCCACGGCAGCAGCGAAGCCATCGCTTTCGGGGGCGACACGCCGACCGCTGTGGGCCTTTCGGCCTGTGTGAGGCACCCCCAAACACAGAAGCAGAAACTCTTCCCGCTGAGACGCTGTTCTGCTGGGCAAGGTCTGCGAGGCCTTGGCCCCGGCCCGCCCGCCTCGGCCCTCCCGCGGTCGGTACCTGCAGGTGCGGCCAGGCTGCTTCTAACGTCGGCTCGTCTTCCTCTGGATCAAATTCTGCTCCCGTAGGATTGGAGGAAGGTGGTAACGTTCGAAACATGTTAACTGCAAACTAAAATCCACATATTCTATAATTATAACCAGGACATGAAAATTATTTACAGAACATTTTAAAAAAATCTTCAGTAATTCTAAGGGTAGCTGCTTCCAGGGACTCTGTGGCTCCTTACGCTCCCGCCCAGAAGCAGTGGGGCTCAAGGAGACCACGGGTTGAAACTGCACCTGGTCACGGGCAGACAGCCGCCACGAGCTGCTCAACCCCGCCGGCTGTCTCTCTGGCAAGGCGGGAGGACCAGTGTCTTCGCAGGACAGGAGTCCCGCAAAGCAAGGAGACGTCCAAAGCGCCAGTAAGAAAAGGGAGCGGGGCCTCCCTGGTGGTGCAGTGGTCGGGCGCTGCGCTGTGGCACTGTGGGCAGCGGTGATGGGAGTTTGACGCCCGGCCGGGGAGATTCCCACATGGCGCGGCAGACCTCTCCTGCCTCGCCCGCTGCTCCCCTCAGCAGTGTGTTTCTGATCTGCCTGTTCTGCTCCCCACTCTGTCTCTGGTGAACCCTCTCGCCGCCTCGTGCCTCTGGCCTGTACCCCAGCTTGTGTGTATGAATAAATAAATCTTTAAAGAAAAAAAAAAGGAAAAGGGAGTGACTGCGAAGGAGATGCGGGGGTGAAAGGACTGGAGTGGCGGACAGGCCGACGCTGCCAGTGCTGGAGGCACCAGACGCCGGGGCCCGATACCCTGCACTCGGGGAGAGAGCAGGGGCCATTTCCGGGGAAGGGGCACCTGGTCAACAAGGACAGCCGGCCGTGCCTCCAGGACCGGACACTCACAATTTCTCTGCGCTGTTTGGACTTACAAAGACCCGAGTAAGAAGCGACTCGGGGTGTGGGTGAGCCCCTCGCCTGTCACGCCCTTCCCTCCCATTTCCACTTTCCACGTGCCCTTCACTTCTCCCTCAACCCAGGTTCGACTGATTTTCAACTTCATAAAAACCTGTGTTTTTACAACAGGTGTTTTCTAATAAAACCTAAATTTCTTTAGAGCAAGGTCCAGTTTAATGCCCATATGGTTAATAAGGAAAGTTAAACCTCTAAATAAAGCACAATAAACACTGACAAATTAGTGATATACAAAAAAAAAGTTTAGGTTTTTGGTATCATCAGCTTATAACCCACTTTCCTTCATAGTAAATTTTAGTTTTATTTTAAAGAAAGATTTATTATGCATAAAAGCTGGAGTGCAGGCCAGAGATGTGGGGTGGTGAGCGGCTTCACCAGAGACAACGTGAGGAGCAGTGGGCTAGGCAGGAGAGGTCTGCTGTGCCATGTGGGAATCTCCCCGGCCAGGCATCGAACCCGCACCGCAGCTGCCGGCAGCTCCACAGTGCTGCACCTAACCTGCTGTGCCACCAGGGATGTCCTTCATAGTAAATTTATTTAATTTTTATTTTTTGGTAAAGATTTTTTTTAAATTTTTGCATACAAGTTGGGGTGCAGGCCAGAGGTGTGGGGCGGTGAGAGGGTTCACCAGAGACAGAGTGGGGAGCAGAACAGGCAGATCGATGGAAATACACTGCTTATGGGAGCAGCGGGCAAGGCAGGAGAGGTCTGTTGCGCCCTGTGGGCCTCTCCCCGGCCTGGCATCGAACTTGCACCACAGCCGCCGACAGCTGTGCTTAACCTAACCTGCTGCGCCACGAGGGAGGCCCCCTTCATAGTAAATTTTAATATAATCAAGTCACCTTAGTGAATCTTGGAACCTAGCAGGTTCCACTTACAGAAATGGCTCCACATCTCTCCATTCCCCAAAGCATGAAATCAAAACATCCAGTGGGAGAGGGAAAATCCAACCCCACAAGAGCCAGGTGTCACTGGGAGTCCAGGGCAGACCAGAGGCTCAGGTCTCCACTCTGCAAGGCCCAAGCTCAAATGGAAGGTCACCCACTTTGCTTCTCCCTGTCTTTGCTGTTCATGTTGAACTGCGAACTTCATTATCATTTTTTCATGCTTTTCACTCTTCCAGCTACCAGCTACGAGAGCCCTGAGCGTAACATGCACAGAAGCTGGGGTACAGGCCAGAGATGTGGGGTGGTGAGAAGCTTTACCAGAGACAGAGTGGGGAGCATGTTCTCCCTGCTGCCTGAGATGAGCTGACACGTGTAGTAACTACAGATGGATGCAGAGGATACAGGGGTGGAAGGAATGAAAATAGTGGGGAAATTCAGAAACAAGTAATCCAGAAAAGATTTTAGTGAAAATAGGATTAATGTTACTAGGACATGAGGGGGAAAACGTGTCTCTGAACGTCTCTGTGTGCAGGCCCCAGTGAGGCGGTGCCAGGTGCTGTCAGGAGGACAGAACAGTTCCTCAGTCAAGCCTCCATGCCTTAGGGGCTGGGCAGTGAGGGACTTCTGCCATCCTGCCCCAGGTCCACTGAAGAAGACAAGGAAATGCTGTGAGTCTACCCACTAAGTACAGGTCATACCCTGAATGGCCTCCATTTCTCCAGGGCTGTGGGGGCAGAACTGGTCCTTTCCTGGGCAATGGAAATGTGGAAGGGTAGTCAGAATTGCGTCTGGGGTCTTTATGTGGGCAAGAGAGTCACCAAGAGATTGGGGGTGGTTTAAAGGGCAAAAAACAATAATAAAATGACAATACATAGGTACATTTCAATAATTACCCTAATATTAATGGTCCAAAATCACCAATTAAAAGGTATATGGATCAAATAAACAAAACCCAACTTTTTATTTCCTATAGGAAAGTCCTTTTAGTTCTAAAGACAAATACAGACTCAAATTAAAAGACCAGAAGTTAACCCTACAAGCAAACGGTTACCTAAAAAAGGCAGATATAGGCATATTTATATAAGACTCCCAGCTAAAAGAGATAAAAAGAGACACAGATGAACATTATACAGAGATTAAGGATTTAATATATTAAGAAGATATAACACTTATCAATATATATGAACCAAATGGTGAAGCATCAAAATAAAGCAATTATTAATAGAAGTAAAAAGCAACACTAAAGGCAACACATTAATAGTTGGGGATTTTCACACTCAGCTTACAACCAGGGACAGATCAACAAGAGAATAAATAAGGAAACAAGAACCTTAAATGACAAACTAGACCAGATGGGCTTAATAGACATTTATAGAACATCCCACCCTAAAAGAGCAAAATTTACATTTTCTCAAGTGCACATGGAACATTCTCAAGAATAGGCTCTATGTTGAGATAGAAATCAAATGTCAACAAACTTATGACTATTGAAATCATACTAAACAGCCTCTATGATCACAATGATCTAAAACCAGAAATCAACCACAAGAAGAAAACTGGAAAAACCTCAAATATGTGGAGACTAAGCAACATGCTTCTCAATAATCATGGGTCAATGAAGAAATCAAAGCACAAATCAAAAAAAATATGGAGACAAAAGTGAAGGCATTAGTTATCAGAACCTATGGAATCCCACTGCTCAGAGGGAAGTTAGGTGCTATACAGGCTTACATCAAGAAACAAGCAAAATCTCAAAAAGCCAATTTAACTCTACAACTAAAGGAACTTGAAAAAGAACAAATGAAACCAAAATTTAGAAAGAAGGAAATAATGAATGACAGAGCAGAAATAAATGAAATTGAAACCAAAAAGACCAAGTTAAAAAAAAAATCAATGAAACTAAGAATTATTTCTTTGAAAAGAGAAGCAAAATGGACAAATTTTTAGTTACACTTAGAAAGAAAAGAGAAACTCAAACTCAGAAATGAAAGAGTAGAGGGCCTCCCTGGTGGTGCAACGGGTTGAGCGCAGTACTGTTAAGCTATCCAGAGTCACTGCAGCTCGAGTTCAATACCCAGCCAGGGAGATTCCCACATGGTGCAGCAAACCTCTCCTGCCTCACCCGCTGCTCCCCTCAGCAGTGTATTTCAGTCTATGTGCCTGTTCTGCTCCGCACTCTGTCTCTGGTGAATCCTCTCACCACCCCACGCCTCTGGCCTGCACCCCAGCTTGTATGCATAAACAAATTAAAAAAAAAATGAAAGAGGAGAATCTAGCCCACCAAGACTGGACCAGGAAGAAACAGAAAACTTGAACAGAACAATCACAATTATGGATCTTGAAACAGTAATCAAAAAAATCTCCCCCAAACAAAGTCCAGGACCAGATGGCTTCACCAGTGAATTCTACCAAACCTTCAAAGAACTAATACCTACTTCTCAAACACTTCCCAAAAAACTGAAGAGGAGGAAATTCTTCCAAATGCATTCTATGAAGCCAACATTACCCTAATACCAAAATTAGACAAGGACATCATACACAAACACATATGCATGCACATGTACACACAGGAGAGAAATTACAGACCAGCAACGCTGATGAAAATGCATGCAAAAATTCTCAACAAAACACTAGACAACCAACAAAATACATTGAAAAGATAACACACCATGACCAAATGTGATTTATTCCAAGGATATAAGGATGGTTCATATATACAAGACAATTAATGTGATTTATCACATCAACAAGAGGAAGGACAAATGATCACATCAACAGATGTAGAGATATCACTTTAAGATTCAGTACCCATTATGATAAAAACTCTCAAAATGAGGTAAGAACGAACATATCTCAGCACAATTAACAGCTACAGGGTATAAACCCACAGTGACTCTCACACTCAATGGGGAAAAACTGAGTTTCCCTTTAAGATTAGGAGCAACATAAAGTTGTCCACTCTCAACTTTATTTAAAATTAAAGATCTTAGAGCAATTAGAGAACACTAAAAATAAAAGGAATTGGAACTGGAAAAGAAATTAAACTATGACCCTTTTGCAGGTGACAATAAGAGACACAGAAAACCCTCAAAAATGATTAGACACAGGGGCCTCTCTGGTGGCGCAGCGGTTAAGCACTGCGCTGTGGAGCTGTCGGCAGCAGTGATGCGAATTCGACGCCCGGCCGGGGAGAATCCCACATGGTGCGGCAGACCTCTCCTGCCTGCCTCGCCCACTGCTCCCCTCAGCAGTGTATTTCTGATCTGCCTGTTCTGCTCCCCGCTCTGTCCCTGGCGAACCCTCTCACCGCCCCACACCTCTGGCCTGTACCCCAGCTCGTATGTATAAATAAATAAATCTTTAAAAAAAATGATTAGACACAATAAATGAGTACAGGAAAGTGGCAAGTCACAAATTCAATAGACAAAGATGTGTTGCAATCCGATATATAAATAAGCTAGAGGAAAAAGAAAACTACAAATCCATCAAATGGAATTAAATGTGTATGAATAAATATGACAAAGGTCAAAAGCTTGTACAACAAAAACTATGACATTGTTAAAAATAGAAGACCCAAAGAGATGGAAAGAAATTCCATGTTCATGGAGGGGGGGAGAATTAACAGTTAAAATGGCCATATGTCCTAAAGCAACATATAGGGTCAATGTAATCTTTATAAAAATTCTAATCACATCTTTTAAAGAAATTAAAAAAAATTTATATGGAACCATAAATAGCTAAAGCAATCTTGAAAAAAAAATGGAGGCATCACGTTACCCCACTTCAAATAATGTTACAAAGCAACTGTAACTAAAATAGTAGGACACTAGAATAAAAACAAGACACATGGCTCAATGGAACAGACTCAAGAATTCAGAAATAAACCCCCATACACATATCAACACTTAATCTAAGGCAAAGGTGTCATGACCATACAATGGAGAAATTTCTTCAACAAATGGTGTGGGGAAAACACGTGAAGAGTCACATGTAAAAGAATGAGACTGGCTTACTCTCTAAACTCCAGACACAAAAATAAATTCAAAATGGATGAAAGACTTGAAAGTAAGACCAAAACCAGAAAATGCATAGGCAAAAACATAAGTTCCATGTTACCAGCCTTAGAGATGGTTTTGGTGACTCCACCCCAATGGAAAGGGAAATGAAAGCAAAACCAAGTGATGTCAGAGCAAAGCTTCTGCACAAAGTACCAGCAGAATGAAGGGCCAGCTGACTTGGGCACAGTGGGGAGCACTGCGGGCCAGGGCAGTGGGCTAGCCGCTGAGCAGAGGTAGCAGGGACAGTCAGAGCTCCTAGAGCCCAATCTGATAAGAGTCCGAAAACACTGCAGGTGGCCCTGCCCCAGCAGGCCCCAGGCCCGGCTTTGTCCACTCTGCCCCCAGTGTTCCTAGAAGTGGAGGTGCCTGAGGCCAAGCCGCCAAGCAGCGGTGCTTACAGGCAAAGTGAGGAGCCTCACAGTTGCCAGCGGAGGGTCCCAGGACCCTCTGAGTCAGAAGGGAGGGGGAAACCTGAATGCCTGGGCTAACGCTGGTGCTGCCCTCCCTGGCTGGCCCCGTGGTCTGCTGCTCCTGCACGAGGACCGCAGGGGCCATGAGTAGTGGGCAGCACCCCCGGCAGACAGTGCGCTGGACTCAGCTGCTGGTCAGCTCTGCCTCCATGCCCCACGGGAGATATGGGAGAGAAACTCTTTAAAGTTATAAAGAGACACAAGAAAGGAAACTTTAAAATTCACACAGCAAACACTCAGGACCAGTAAGATTGAGAGATAAAGGGAAAGGAAAGAAAAAAGGGAAAAAAGGAGGGGGAAAGAGAAAACAGGCAGGACCTGACAGAGGAAAGGGGCGGCGCCAGTGCGCAGCCGGCTCTCACAGGCTGCGCGAAGCGCTCCGAGGCCCCGGAGCAGGGCCCCACCAGCTTCCACGCTTACACGGAGGACAGTTCAAGTGTCCTTAAAGGCAACCCCTCCCCAAGTGACTTGAGGTGTGGCCGAATTCACATCCAGCCAGTGTTTATTGAGCCGCTAGCGGAAGCTCTGCTGGGCCACCCGCGGTGGCTGTGACTGAGCAGGGCTGGGGCGCAGCGCCTCCTTCCGGCCGCACGGCCCCCCGACACGCGTGGCCCTGTGGGCGCACAGATGACGCCGCCTGGCTGGAAACCCAGCGTGTTCTCAGCTCAGCCAGACCAGGGCCGCGGTGGCTGCAGGACAGGACCCACCCAGGCCTCTGACCAAGCAGGGCTTCAGCTGCTGCAGAGGAACTGAGACCAGACTGTGAGCTGAGACCCCGGGAGGCCCTCTGGACCCAATGGGAAAGTGTGTGGTTTTATGGGAAGAGGATCCAGAACTTTCAAGAAAATTTTCTTCTCCTAAAAACCAGAAAAGCGCCTACAGAGTGAGAGAAGGTGCTCGCACGTCACACGCTTCATGCGGGGTTAACGGCCGAGGCTTACAAAGAGCTCCCCTACCTCAGCAGCCCCTGTCCCAACCACCAAAATGAAAAAGCGCACAAGGTCTGCCCCGACACCTCTCCAAAGACAGAGGCCGACAGGCGCGTGGAACATGCCCCCCGAAATGCCAGCTGACACAGTGGGTCAGGTGGGGGTTCTCTGAGAAACTTCATCCAAAGATGCAGGTTCTGGGCAGAAAGCTGCCTGGCCTCGGGGGGCGCTTGCCTGGGCAGCGGGGTGGGCCGGGCGTGCCGAGGGACCCCCGCCACCCCAGCCCGGCCTGCGCTGCCTCCCTCATCGAGGCTTCTGCGCGCTCCCAGCCACGGACGTTCTCCGAGTGGCTCAGGTCACCAAGTCGGACGCAAATGAGATGGCCGGAGGAGCCACGATGGAAGGTCCACACTGCTTGCAGACCAGGCGGCCGGGGCGCAGGGCGACAGCCCGCGGACACATGGGCGGCAGCGGGAAAGGGCCTCTGGGTGAGGCGGCCCAGCTCAAAGGCTGTGAGCGAGTGTCGCGTGTGGGAGGAGGCGGACAGAGAGGGCCGGCCACTGCGGGCAGTGGGCGCTGGCCCAGCTCTTCCGGAGAGCGGCCTGGACGGCTCGTAAGACGGGAGGGGCCGTACCCTCTGATCCCGCCCCGGACACAGCGCCGGGCCCTACAAAGCACCCGCTCGCAGCGCTGTACGCAGGCTCGTTCCCAAGAGCCCGTGCCTGCTGCCGAGGGCTGAATCACGAAAACGAGGCCCATGCCACGGACTCCGCTCAGCTGCAGGGAAGACGCGACAGCGGCATCTGCAGAAATGCAAGGCTCGCGCGGGGGTGAGGCGAGGCAGTGTCCGCCAGGAAGACAAGGACACAGACCCGAGGCCCGCACACATGTGGGGACTGCACGGGATTCGAAGCAGATGAACTAGCGAAGCAAGACCTAAAAGAGCGGGGGGCCACTGGGGTTGGGGGTGAGTTCACCCGAGGGCAGGAGGCACGGGGCGCACTGTTTCTTTCTGACATAAAAAGGGACAGACCACAGCATCTTACTCTACCGTCATTTATTCTCGTGTGTAAAATGTATAAAGCTGAGCCGGCTCAGGTCACCTCCAGTCCTGCAGAGCTCAGCCTCTGCTAACAGGAGCTGGGGGTTAGGTGTATCATGCTGTCTTTTTTAATAAAAAATTGTTATTTGTTTGCAAATGATATATCTGAAAAAGTCAACAAGGGCAACACACCAGCTTGGCCACCACAGCCAGGCCACCAACGCAAAAACAAAACCTGGGAACTGGCAACATCGACCCCCTCCCCCACTGAGAACTCCGCAGGCGACAGGGAGGGGAAGGGCGGCCGGCCCCTGCAAGACCTGCTGGGAGCCTGGAGTCTCAGAGGCGCCCCGGCCCTCACAGAGCACTTCTCAGAAGCAGCCGGCACTAAGGGGGGCCTCGGGCGCAGCCACCGGCTCCACAGAGCACGAAGACCCTGGCGAAGGGCACTGAATAGCTGCGGAAGCTTCTGGTCTCCAGCGCAGGAGGCCACCACGCTACAAAGATGCAATTTCTCCAATTACAAGTTGGACACAGTCTGAAACACTTTAATAGGACTTCTCCTGAAATCAATGAGTGTAACAAAATCAGGGGGTTAATAAAAATCCTGGCAACAATCCTCATGGGAAAAAAGAGGTCCCCTTCCTCATACGTGAGGTGAGTTCAAATCGACTTTGGGAGCAGAGTCCAGTGGTCAGCTGGGCTGAGAGGCCCGACCCACTCTCCGCGCATGTCCAGCAGCTGCGCAAAGTAGGTGCTCAAACCCTGCAGAGAGACGTGGCGCCTCTGGGAAAGCGCCCGGCAGTGACTCCAGTAACTGCAAAACCAAGACATTACCTGAAAACTTGCTATTAACCTCAGCTCTCAGCGACACTGACTTCAGGGGTCACTCCAGTTTCAGGATCTTCCATCATGCTGTTCCTTCCCTCAGAGGCGTCTGTCTCCCATACACCTGGGCGGCTGGGTGGCCCCCAGTTTAAGGTCTCCCTCCAGGAACCACCTTGCAGCCCCAGCGCGCCGCCAGGCGGAGACGAGGCTCCGGTGAGTGGGCGGCGCGGGAGGGCCCTTCCGAGCGCTGCTCTGGAAGAAGGCAGCTCTAACTCCAAACGGATACGTGATACTTAAAAAAGAGCTATAAATTAAGTTCTTATTTTGAATAGCTTGCTATTTTTACAATCATTCAAATATGTTCACAACAGTTAAATGATACGATGGAAACAGAATACTACAAATCTCTGTAGACTAATTAATACAGGATATTTAGCCTCAATTTTTTAAACAAAGAATGTCTTTATTTTACAACTAGATGGACAACGCCATCTTAGCATAAAATATGCTAGTCATTTGTAATCATTATCAGTTTATTCTTTATTTTTGAATTCAAGACTAGAACGTTCACTCACACTAGATCAGCAATGATCTGTAAGACACAGCATTCAGTTCACGTAGTGTCTCTAGAGATGAAAGGCAATGGTGGGTCTGAGACTTCTCTCAGGTTGTGCTGGGGGCTTTACACAGATTCTGCATGAAATTTCCCCAATCATTTGTTACGGAAACTCTCAAAGCAAAGAAGCTGACTTTTACAGTGGGCAACTGTGACTGCCTGGTACATTTTACCATTTACATTCCAGTATACTTGCTCTATCACGCATCCTGATCTCGTTTTGCAGTAAAATGTGAGAAAGCTTAAGACTCTTCAGAATAGCAAAGCTCTATATATTCTGCACCCCGCGGGGCAGACAGAGCTGCAGAGCGACGTTTCAGGTCAAGCGCGGGTCACTTCACGGTCACATGCACGGCCAGCACGCCGCGCTAGCACCGCGCCAGGCCACCTACTGGACGAGGCCCAGCGACAGGGATGGAACTGCCTTTCCTGAAACAACCCCTAAACTGCAAAAACGGGGAATTAGGGTTTTGAGGTTCTGGATTCCAGGCAATGAAGGGTGGAAGTCCTCGGGAGATGGGGAACAAAGGTGGGGAGCCCTTTCATCGCCTGCGCCCCAGCCTGGGTAGGACGCCCAGGGAGAGAGGCCGGGGCTGCAGGAGAGGGGTCGCGTCGCGGTGACGTCACGAGGAGGAGGGCGCGGCCCTGAGCGGTGACCCCAGAGAGCGCAGAGACCCCGGCCGCCCATGGAGCAGCGACCCACGTTTGTGAGAGGCCCGCGACCACCATGTGGGCTGGGAACCCCAATGCACGGGGCTCTGGCGCACGCCGGGGGGGCCTGCCGAGCAGGGCAGGAGGAGGCCGGAGTGCCCTGGTCTGGCCACGGGCGGCCCACCCTGAAGGCGCACGGTCTCGGAAGCCGCGTGGGCCGGCGGCCAGGCGCCCGGCTGGGACAATCACTGTGGCCGCCCCCGACGCATCCTAAAAGCAAGAGCTGAAAGGACCAGACTGTGTGTGCAGGTAACTTGGCAGCACCTCAAAACAATCTCAAGAATTTTAATAAAAACACGTAAGCACACAACCACCCAACACGGGGAGATGCACAGCGTCGGGGAGACGCGCAAAGCTGCGGCAAATACGCTTTAGATGAGAAGCAGAACCAAACAATGGAGTGGACCTGGACCACACACTATGCTAAAACTGGTGGACAAGAACATTAAGACAATGCGAGCAAATTAGGGGAGACCTGAACACAGAAGATATGAGGAAACCCCCGGGTGTGAGAGGGAAACCCCTGGAAGGGCACTAACACCAGGTGAGAAAGCGCAGGAAGGCCCGTGGACTCAGAGGCGCGAAGGAAACCGGACGGAAAAGAGGCCAGAGCAGGGGCCCCGCTGGAGTCTAAGGGTGAGGGGCAGGGGCAGAGAAAGTCTCCAAGACGAACACCTCACCAGATTTGATGAAAACCATAAACCAACGCCAGATGAGACAAAAGAAGGCTGGACACCAAGTCACACCATCATCAACCTGCTCAAAATAACAAGGAAGAGGGGCGGCCCTGACTGCAGCCAGAGGGAGGGCGGCTGCGCCCAAGGGCGAGGGCCAGTGTGGGCGGGCGGGGTCCTCCCACAAGGTGGGCGCCAGGAGACCGTGGGGCGGCGTCTCTAAAGCATAAACTTTTTGTCGGTTTTGTGCTCAGCGAGCGCATCTTTCAAAACCAAAGGCAAGAGGAAGGTTTGTCCAGACATGGAAAAGCTGCAAGGAGGGGTCTCCAGCAGGCCTATGCCAAGCGCCTTCCAGAAAGCCCCTTAAGCAGAAGGAAGTCGGCCCTCGAGGGACTGTGCGTCTCTACAGAGCGGAGAAAAGCAGCGAAATGTGAACTAACTGGGTAGGGATGAAAGGCTTTAAATTTTTAGTTTTAAAACTTATCTTGTTAAAAAATAACCTGGAAAAGACCCAATATACTGTGGGGTTTGGAACGTATGAAGAAGTAAAATGTCTGACAGAAACAGAAGGCGGAAGACGCGGGTGCGGGGTGCAGGCCTCTCTGCGCGTGGCGCCTGCTGACGGCAGATGCGGTGGCGGGCACGCTGGACCACGCAAGCTGACGCCTATTCTAGAAAAGCTCAAAAAATGAGATCACACAGTGAAGAGTTCCTGAAAATCAACCAAGGAGATGAAGAGGAATCATAAAAATTCACCCAAGCCAAAAGGAAGCAGGAGGAGGTGGGACAGAGACCAGGTGGGATGAAGAAAAGGCCAGCGAGGTGGTCCAGCCAGGCTCAACGGCACAGCCCGGCTGCAGAGCAGAGCAAGGCCCAACCACAACGTCTCCCACACAGACACGGCAGTCACGGTGGCCGAAAGCGCGGGCAGGACAAAGACCTGCGGCCGCGGCCCAGCAAGCCTCAAGGCTGCCGCCACCTCAGCCACGCGGCCTGGAGCAAAGGCGCCATCGATGGAGAACCACACCAAGATCGATGCAGAGAGAGCCCGAGGCAAGACGGACAGAACTGCAAGGAAGGACAATCAACAGGGCGGAAAGTATACAAACGGCTCCAGTTACAACAGCTCCAGGCGTGGAAGTGATTTCCATTTGTGCGTCTAGAATTCCAGACACAGGGTCTGCATGCTGAGAAATGTAACGAGAAGAGCCAAGAGAAGGCGCCACGCTGTGCTCATGGGTGGAGGCGACAGCGGCCCCCCAGGGCCGACGGGTTCCGGAAGGAGCAGGCCTGGGACACCCCGCAGCCCGGAGTCCAGGCAGGCGGCCCCGGCCAGCGTCCCCGGGGACGGCTTCCAACGAGCACCTGCGCGGACGGAGACCCACGCACGAGTGTGGTGCTCGGCCACGACGGCTCAGAGACCCCAACGGAGGACGGGGTTCTCGGCGGGCTGGGGGCAAAGGCCTCGAGACGCCACCGAACGCAGCGCCCATGAAAGAAACCCTCGTAAATTACACTTCATTTCAACGAAAAACTAGAAAGACGCCGGCAGAGAGAAAAGACAAGGCATGGACCGAGCAAGCGTGGGCACATCGCACGGCTGGGGCGTGCGCAGGAGCCTCAGACTCAGCGGCAGCCACGCAAGCGGCCCGACAGACCGGCAAGCCGTGAACAGGCACCTGCCCAAGAAGACGGCGCGCGGTGCTGGGCAGAGGGCAGGGGCCCTCGGCGCCCGGGGCCGTTAGGAAAACGGGCCAAACAAAGCCCGCGCATGCCGGAGCAGCTTCGTTTCCAAACCTTGACCAGGGCCAACCGCCAGCGGCCCGGCGAGGACGCTGACTCGCCCCGCAGAGTGAAGACGCGCCCGAGGAGCGTCACCCGGCCAAGGCGCCCGGGACTAAGCCAACAGCTCGTGCTCGGCTGGGGGTGCCACGGAGGAGCGAAGTCATGGGTGTGGGACCCCCCAAGATCTTGACCGGGGTGGTGGCCGCCTGTCTCAGAGACCCGATAAGCAAAGGGTGAGTTTTGCTGTAGGCAAATTCAAAACTAATTAAAAACGATGAGGAAAGATATTCAGGCCATAACTTCCCAAACCTTCTCATTCACAAAGTTCTTGGCTTCGTAGCAATTTCTCCCTCGTGGCCTTGGACCGCGGGAAATACCTGCCAGCCGAGGAAGTTGACACGGAACACGCCAGCAGCACCGAGGCGCGGCCCCAGACAAGGGGACAGCCACGGCCCGGCCAGCGGGCTTCTCAGAATCCTTTAGGAAAAACAAACATCCACAGAAGCCGGCTGTTTGGGGGTGCAGGTGGAAGTGGGGGGTGGAGTAAGGAGAAAGATTTAACTTTCACTCTCTGCTGCTGCGTTTCACTGGTCCTAGGTGCGCATTTCCTTCACAATTTAAAAACATTGAACAAGACAGTAGGGGCCAGCCCCCGCACGGCAGCGCGCCTTCTCTGGGACTCCCCCCGCCCACCGCCATGCCCGCGCCCCTCTCCCCAAGTGCTGAGGTGCCCGCCCGACAAAAGCGGCCGCGGGGGGTGCCTGGTCTAAAGTGTCACTGGACAGGCACGTGTGGCCCACCGAGGCTTCCTGGCTCTCACACCTACTCCAGCGCAAAGCAGCCCTTCCGCTCCCTCCTCCAGACTGTCCTGGCCGTCCAGCAAGTCGGTAAACAGACATGAGAACAGGGCAGCGTCTAGTCACGGCCCCGGGAAGCACAGGGCTTGCTCCCGGCTCTGCGGAGACCGCCCCGAGGGCCTGAGGAAAGTCCCTCAGCCCTCACCAGAGGCCGCTGGCCTGACCGTAGCATGAAGGGAAAGCAGCCCCGCGAGTGCCCAGCTAGCAGCCTGTGGCGGGCCGGGCCTGCAAGGCCACAGCATGTGGAGAGCTCGTCTTTCCGAGGACAGATGTGGTACATGACCATTAGCGCGCGTTTGTGACCGTAAAGATGGAGCGTGACAGTGGAGGAGCCACACAGCCCAGCCACCAGGGCAGCTGCCGTAACCGCGTGACGCAGCCCCTCTGGGCGGGGTGGCCTTCCGCACGGGGCAGCTCCCGAGGGCCGCTGTCCCCGCCCAGCCGGGACGAAGGCCCACCGGCCTCCCTGTCCCTGTGCACAGCGCGGCGTGCCGTGAGTGCACACGAGTCTGCAGTGGTGCCATCTCGGGGCGCCCCAGCCGGGGAGTGGGGTGTCCACAGGGGCCTTTGGCTCAGCACAGAAAGGCCACTCCGAGCAGTCACGCGACCCTCCGCACGGCAGGAGCGACTCGGGCAGGGCGCAGACAGCTGTGGCCTTCGAGCAGCTCTGTGGGGAAAGTGGTTCTCAAGCTTCCCAGTCACAGGACCCCTGGAAACATCTAAAAGTTACTGAGGACCCTGAATAGCTTTTGTTTTTGAGAGTTAACATCTATTTACCCTGACTATTGTTGGTAATCAGAGAAATTAAATGACTGACTTTTAACAGCAATATTACTTCATAAAGTGACTCATATTAAATAAGAACATTCCCCGACACACACGCCCAGCAGGAGCGGCGCTCACTGTTTAGACCGGGCACTCTCCTCGCTGCGGCTCCGCGGGACGGCAGGCCCCGCACCCGCCTCCACGAGTGGGCGGGACGGGAGGGAGAGGGCAGCCTGCTGCTCCGAGACCGGCCAGGGGCTCTCCGGCTCCAGGCGGGTGGGCACGGGCATCGCCTCTGGGAGAGGCCGGCCCCTGTGCGGCGCTGACCTTCCAGTGCGACTCCTGTCGCCCTGCGTCAGACCCGGCCACTCACGCCGCCGCCTCAGAGGGAGGCTGACCCTCCCACCACCGGCCACAAAACCCCAAAGGCTGTCCGCTGCTTTCCCCAAGGCGCATTCCCATTTTGCCTAACTTCTGAGAAAGCGCTTGCGAAGGGCCCCTGAAAACCAGCCTGTCTGTCCTCAGGCCCGGGCGAGACGGCGCCCCGCGCTCCCTCGGTTTGCGTTCAGTGTCGGACTCGGAGCCAGGCGACCTACATGACTTAAGGGAGAAGCCGCCGGCTGGTTCTATTTAAAGCATGGTGGAAACAGAGAGATGACGGTGCTGACGCGACGCAGGCCCGACAAGCTAGAGGCTGGAGAGCTCCCCGCCGGTGCTGCCCGGTCATGCTTGTCCGCCGAACCTACGCTGCTCCGATCTAAGCTAGAGCCTGCTCTGCCAGGCGGTCCCCCTCGAGTGCGGGCTGTGCGCCCCACGGGCACCAGACACCCCCTCGCCCGCTGGAGGAGCCGCTCCCAAACAATGGCCCCACGATGCGCAGCTGACCCGAGCCAGCCGCGTCCCGAAGCCGCTCGGTGCAGAGCTACCTGTGGCGGCTGCTCACGCCCACACACGCGAGAAGTGAAGACGAGTGCCCACACAGCGCCGTGAGGTGCCAGCGGCCGGGTCACGATGCTGGGCAGAGGCGCTAACGCCACCAGAGCCAGCGGAGAGCAGGGGTAGAGCCCGCGGCCCGGGGTCTGTTTAGCCACGAACGGCGCCGACACGCGCTGGCGCCCAGAGAACCCGCGCTGAGCTTCTGAGCGCCGCCCACGGGCTCTCCGAACCCCCCGAGCGGCCGGTCGCGGTGCCGGCTGTGGGTGCGGGGCCGTGGGGCCTCCTTCTGGGGGCCGAGCGCGCTCTCAGACAAGACATGGTGAGGGCGGCCCACGTGGAGGGCGGGAGAGAACAACGGACGGTCCCCGGGGCGGGCGAGCCGTGCAGACGCGCTGCTCCCGGACACAGCTGGGAAGAGCCGCGGGACGGTAGAGGAGCCCGAGCAGCGTCTGCAGGGCGGCGAGCGCCCCGGGGCTTTGGGCGCAGAGCGTCACGTCCAAGTGGAACCACACGGCCCAGGAGCGTCCTGGGATGGAGGCCTCCGATGGGGCCACAGTTCTGGGCCCATCTCTGCCGCTGAGGGGCCAGAGCCACTGCCAAGGCTGCCCTCCCCACACTCCTCTCCGTGCACCTTCCCGCAGCACCCTCTGACCCGCAGCAGGGTAACTGCCAGAGGAGCCCAAGCCCAAGGGCCCTGCCCCCGCCCACGGCAGAGCAGGAGCTGGGGCTGGGAGAGGGCGCCTCCGGGCTGAGTCTCCACGTCTACCGCTGCAGGGGTCCACGCACGCTGTCCACTCCCCTGCGCCCCGGCCCTCACAGGCCCCCGATGCAACGCTGCGGCACTGGCGGGTGCACACCAGGCCTGTCCCCCGCCAAGAGGGAGCCTGGGCGGGCAGAGCCGGGCTGGCGACCGCACTTGCTCGCCGGCCACAGCGGACATCAGAGGTGCGTGCTGAGGGCCTCAGTGAGCAAGCCGCCGGCCCTCTGGACAGACGGCAGGACGGGAGCTGACTTAGGGACAGCAGTGCCAGGGAGAGGGGAGGCGAGGCCTGGCCCAAAGGGGTCTCTGGGGCTTTCCGCGGCTGTGGCCTGGCCGCGCACTGCTACTGTGAGAAGCCAGTGAGAGCTGGGTCCAGAGCGTCGGCCCCTGGGGCCCGCGGAAGCCTCCCCCAGGGTTAAGAGGCAGACGCGGGGATGGCTGGCTGCCAGGCCCGAGACACGGACATGACCCAGCAAAGCCACACGGGAGTCCGACGTGCTACACGGACGCACACAGCTTGAAAATAAAAAACACAGAACGCTTAAAATCCAGGGGGGAAACAGAATACTCAGTACATGATACAGCGAAAATGATTTTTTTCAACTATTTTAAAAAGAAGAAAGTTATATCTTGATGCTGCAGCACAGGAAGATGCAAGAGGCATAAAACGTGCTGGGGAGGGATTCAAGACAGCACAGGCTCTGCGCTGGGATTCTGGGGCTCGGGGCCTTCCAGAGCAAGGCGGGAGGTGAAGGAGAGAGGAGCGGGCACCCGCCCCGGTGCACGGGCTGAGCTGGGCCTGAGGCCTGCAGGGGTGGGGACCACGCTGCTGGCGCGGAGCTTGACGAGCAACAGGGGCAGGGAGCACGACGGAGCCGACCTCAGCTACAACGGGACCAGTCCCGAGCCCCTCGCCTTCCTCTTCTAGAGAGAACACGCGAAGGAAGCCACGCGGACTGAGGCCGACCAGGCGGCCGAAAGCGCTGCGAAACAAGTTCTGAAGTGACGTTCTGGGGAAAACCAGGAACATGAGGGGCAGGGAAATGAAGCCTGGGCCTTGACTCCTAGGCCCAGGACTGGGCACCCAAAGGTGGCCATGAGACCAACAGCCCAAGGCCCTCAGGAGGGAGCCGGGGCTTCCGTGTCCGACGGCGAGGGCCGGTAACAACATCGCGGGAAATGCTTCCGGGCGGCTGTGATGGGGTCACAGCGAGGCCGGGAGGGACCTGGGCCAAGCTGGGAGAGGCCGCAGAGGACTGGGATTCCGGGCTGAGGGCAACCGACCACAAGCTGCTGCCGGGACAGAGCTGCCGCCACCACTCAGGCTGGGCCGTCGGGCTGCCAAGCCGGGCTCTGCCCCCTCGCCAGAGCTTTCCTGCACACGTGAGACGAGTGTCATGGCTCAATTACGTATGTGCCACCGACGCGAGCGCTCAGTGTTAGAAGAAACAGAAAGTCTGAGGAGACGAGGACCCAAACACCCGCCGGCCGCCCGCCCGCAGGGCACCGAGAGGACTGAGCGCCCGCCGCCCCGGAGCCTCCCGCGGGCCCGCCGGCCGCACGCACCATGTGCACCACCTCGGGGTACACGGGCTCGGTGACCACGCCGCGGCTGTGGGTGATGAACTCCACCATCTCGCTCAGCGCCGCGCGCTTCACCTCCTTCCACTTCAGGTCGCTCAACGGGTCGGACACGAAGTCGAAGAGGACGCAGCACTGACGCAGCTTCTGGACGAACAGCTTCTCTTGGTCAGCAGGAGGAACATCTGAAAAGCAGAGCAGGACGCTGGTCACGAGAGGCCGAGCCCGGAGGGGCCCCGAGACTCCGAGCTGCCCCCTCGTAACGGGAGTCTGGGGCAGCGGCGGGCGGGGGACCGCACCCAGAGAGCAGGCCCAGCCGTCGGCGCCCCGACCCACGCGGCCCAGGGGGCGGCCACACCTCGCCCTGTGCACCACGCCGGGCGCTGCTCAGGAGGCCGCCGAACGCATCACTCAGCAGCGCCACAGCCACGCGGGCCCTGGGGCCAGGCCCTGGGCTTGGACCCTCCGGTGCGTAACAGTCTGGCGGGGGCCACTGCCCCCATAAGGACAGCAAGGGGGGGCGTGGGCAGGCCCAGAGCACCAGGCCCAGCCCGGCCTTGCCAAGGCGAGCTGTCCTCACACACACCGCAAACCCACCACGCTGGTCTTGGCCTCGCTCCCACACCGGCTCCCCCTTACACACACGCGCGTGCACACACACAAGCATACACACACACACCCACCCCGCTGCCCACAGCACCATCCTCCCTCTGGGCAGTCTGCAGGTGACCTATGACCAAGGCGCAGAGCGCATGTCGCCCGGCCTGGTGCTGGCAGCTCCACACCCGCCGCACACGTGCCCTGCAGGGCGGGGGCGTGCCGGGCCCGGCCCCGCCCAGGCGGGGAGGTCAGCAGGGAAAGGAGGAGCGGAGCTAGGGCGGGGCGGCCTGCCCCCCGCGCTGGGGTGAGGGTCACTCCCGGGAGGCCAGCACAGGGCGCGCCGAGATCGCCCAGGCGCCCGAGGTGCCGGCGCTTGGTGGCCCTTGGTGGTACGGCCGGCCACACCCACTGACCCTCAGGCCACAGCGCAGGGGACCACGGGGGCGGAGAACCCAGCGACCTCCCGTTACATCAAATACCACAGAATTTGCAAAAACATAAAACAATGTGTTCTTACCAAATTTCCTTTTGTTTTAGAAAACATGGCTATTTTCATGAAAATGTTCTTTCAGTTAGGAGGGGGGTCAGAGACAGAGCCTTTTTTCATAAAATTTCCCTCTAAAATTTTTCTAAAAGGCAAGAAGACCTCAGCTTTGGGGAAACTGTGTCCCTTTCCCGAGGTTCCAGACAACTAGGTGTTAGTCACTACCCTAGCTGTTTATCGTTTATGAAAATGCCTGTGACTTTACCTTTCTAAAACCTCCTTTGGCAATCTTTATAAATTCATTGTTAAAAAATCCCTAACAGGGCCTCCCTGGGGGCACAGGGGTTGAGTCTCAGCCTATGAAGCTGTGGCAGCCACTGCGGCACGAGTCTGATTCGGGGCCAGGGAGCTTCCCACAGGGCGCAGCAGACCCCTCCTCTCTCCTCACAGCTCCCCTCAGCAGTGTACTTCATTCAATCCGTCTGTTCTGCTCCCCACTCTGTCTCTGGGGGATCCTCTCACCGCCCCCCCCACACCTCTGGCCTACACCCCAGCTTGTATGCATAAATAAATAAATCTTAAAAAAAAATTCCTATTAAGTCGAGTGCAACAATGAAAACACCTCAGCCCTCTCAAATATCTCCACACTTCTCAGCACTGGTTAACTTAGCTTATTGGTCAGCAAACTGAAAGCCTTTCCTCCCCGACGCACCCCGGGAGCGAGCGCGGCAGAGGTGGTGGGAGCGTCGCCCACGAGCCCCCATCACGCGCCGACTTCCACAGCTGAAGAGCAGCCTCGTGGGTGCTACACCGACAGCGCCAAGACGGACGGCGGCTGACGACGCAGCCCGCTCCTCGGCCTGCTCCTCGGCCGCACGGCACGCGGCGCGGGGACACGCGGCCCGACCAGGTGCAGGGGCAGCTGCCTGAGCCCGGCCCGGCCGCGAGCGAAGCGTGCCCGCCGCAGAGTGGAGGACAGGGCTGGATGCCCCATGCTGTGCGGGGTCGGCCAAGGCGGGGGAGCACGGCCCAGGGTGAGGCCTGGACACGAGCGTGGTGGCGGCCTGGCTGTGGCTGGGGCTCCCGCAGCAGGGCCGGTTAGGAAGAGACGGGAAGAGGACACGTGTCCGGGGAAGCCCCCGACGCCACCTGGAAGCCACCACCGCCGAGGCCGCGGGTCCCGCAGAAGGAGCACAGCCGAGAACCCAGCTTTGCCAGAGACCCTTAGCCTCTTCATTTTAAAGTCAAGAGCTGGAACAGTCTACCTAAGTATCACAAAACACCTTACGCTTGTCTAACTCTTCAGGGGCCTCCTGTGTTTTCATTCACCGGTCACCACGGGCTGGGGATACTGCCCAGTGATTCTGAGGCGGATCCTATGCCACCTGGGACCGAAACCGCAGCACACTTGTTCGAGACCTGGAGGGAGACAGGACCGTGGGGCTGTGTGTCCGGGGCACCGGAGACCACACGTGGAAGGCCGAGGTCCGAACGCGTCACCCTACACCTGCTTACGGAGGGAGCCTGCGGCTTACGGCCTGCAGGGGCGGCCGCCCCCCGACCCGGGGTGTGCTGGGCGGGGGCTCCTTGAGGGTCGGGGCAGAACGTCCATCCTCTACAAAGAAGGGAAAGGCAGCTGCCAGTCCCTGCTGGGGGCTCCGCGGCGGCCAGCGGCCTGGACGGCGGCTCCCGCGGGTGCCAGCGGGGCCATCACACACTGGCTTCCCAGCCGCGGCCGCCGCGGAGCCCCTGCCTGGGCCAAGGGCACGTGCTGAGGCGTGACCACCGAGCCAGAGCTGGGGCCGACAGGAAGGCCGCTCGAGCGGGCGCGCTCCCGGGGCTGGGGAGCGGATGCGGAGCGCGGGCCCCGGAAGTGCCCCTGGCCCCCAGCGGCGGCTGGACGGAGACTTCTCTGGCGTCCTCCGCCCGCAACCGTGGGACGAGGCCGTGTTTTTCCTGAAGTGCTTGCTCTACAAAATCTCATAGTTTTCTCCAAAAGCACATTACCCGTTATCTTTTACATTTATTTTTGGGTGTCCGCTATGTCCGACGCTCCTGCCGACGCAGGGCATCTAGGTGGACTGAGGTGCCCTCGTCTCTGTCACTCTGGCTCCCGGACCATCCGAGCTGGGCCCCTCTGCAGCAGCGACACGGCACGGCCTGTGCCACCCTGCCCGCTGCCGAGGCCAGCCTCACCCTTACCCTCACCCTCTCCGCTGGACTCGGGGCGCGCGGCTGCGAAAGCCCGGGCACGCACCCCTGCAGGGCGGCTGGGGGACCGGTAAGGCCCAACGAGCATGGGGCTGCAGAGGGCCCACGGGGCCGAGGTCCCGGAGAGAGCAGCACGGGCTCTGGGAAGGACACTTCCCGCAACGCTTCACCCGCAAAGTGGGCCAGGGCTGAGCGCCCCTGGGCAGGAGGCAGCTCCAGGGACAGCCAGCGGAGGATGTGGGAGGGCCGGGGAGGGGCGGGGTGTGGAAGGGAAGAAAGACACTGGCTCACGTTATAGGCAAAATAAACTACTAGGCTCCTGGTAAATTACAGACCTAAATCTGCAAGGCCCAACGCAAATGCCTTTAGAAGACAGCAGGAGATCACTTCTCGGCCTTTCGGCTAAGACCAAGTGCAGGAGACAACAGGAGACCCTCTTACACAGGTGAAGCGGAAGAAGACTTCCTAGAACATACAAAGGATCACTGTTAAAGGATCGATAAGCTGAATCCTGTGAGATCCGTTTTCCTCGAGCTGCTGCTGAGGGAGGGAGGCCAAGAGGGGCAGCGACTCCTGTCCACAGCACGAAGCTTCGGAGGAAACACTGGAGGCCCGGGGGAGGACAGGCCAGAGGGCACAGGGACACCCCAAAGGTTGCCACAGCTATGCGGTCATGCCTGGCTCACAACTAGAGGGCTGCCAGGAGCCCACCCCGGGGGGTGCGGGGGTGGGGGAACCTGCCACCGGGAGCTGTCCAGGGTGCTGCGGACCCAGAGCCCGCGGTGTGCACGCAGCCGCGCCCACAGCAGCTCTGCCAGCCACGCCGCACCCAGGGAGGGGCTCCGCACGCCCAGGCCGGGGGGCGGGCAGACGGCCACGCGCCAGGCCCTGAGTCTCACACACAACGGTCAGCAGAGGCGGGAAAAATGGGCCCACTCACGTGAAGCATGAACTCCGGCTCCCACAACCCGCTCAGAACCTCAAGGGGCCCGCGGGGGCCATGTGCGGGGGCCTGTGTACTGCGACTGCCCGCGCCTGCCGCCGGCTCTAGTGTCCTGGCGTGCGAGCGGCACTCCAGACAGCGGCCACAGCTTTTCCGGGAGCAGGAAAGCGCCAGAGGAACAGTGAGACCCAGTCTCCTTCGGCCACCCCCACCCGGCCTCGGTCTCCCCTCCCAGAGGCAACTGTGGGTGCACGTCTCCCCCCCTCCCCCGCTGCCCTGTGCGCCAGGCCCACGGCACGAAGCTGGTGGAGGGACCAGGGACGGGCGGCCTCTGGAGGGACAGATGGGCAGCCCCGCGCTGGCTGTGGCGGAGGTCGGACTCGGCAGTCTCAGGCCAAGGGTGCCACCAAGGGGTCCTTCAAATACAAGTGAGCACCTGGGCTCTGTGAAAAAAGGGAAAAAAGAAGGGCCTCCTGGGGGGCCCAGGGGTTAGGTCTCAGCCTATGAAGCTGGAGCAGCCACTGGGGCACGAGTTCGATCTCCGGCCAGGGAGCTTCCCACAGGGCGCAGCAGACCCTCCTGTCTCCCCGCTGCTCCCTCAGCAGTGGATTTCAGTGGATCCGCCTGTTCTGCTCCCCACTCTGTCTCTGGGGGATCCTCTCACCACCACACCTCTGGCCTGCACCCCAGCTCTTGTGTGCATAAACTTTTTAAAAAAAGAACGAGAAAGGGCAGCTGGGGGGAGACACCGTGGGGTCTGCGCAGTCTGAGGGGCCCTGGCAGGAAAGCCCAGGGGAGTTGCAGGGTCGAGCGGGATGCTGCTTCTGAGGGCGGGGCCAAGCCACCCCAGCTCTGCGCCCCTGAGCCCCGTGGCGGAGGGAGAGGTTCACCCCCTGCAGACCGAGCACCCTCACCCGGCCCCGGGGCCATCCCCTGCCCAGGCAGCCCCTGCGTGCTGGTGAGATTCCAGGCGCCCGCTGCCCACTTGGGCCAGGGGCATGGACCGGCCCTGCCCACCTGCCCATTCCTACAGTCTTGCACCCGGCGCCCCCCAGATCAAGCTGCGTCCTGGGCCGGGTGGTAGTTTTCTCCATTCACCTCAGACTCAGAGGAAGGGTGGGTCGATGCCGGCATCCAGGGTGCCCCTCAGTGTGCCTGCACCAGCCCTGGCAGGTGCTCAGCAGACAGGATCCCACGGCGCCACAGGTTCTGTGGGGGCATCTGGGAGGGTCACGGCAGCACTGCCCTGCCCCAGGCCTTCTGGGGGACCCCGGGCGCTGCCCATTCGGTGGGCTGGGGCCCCACAGACGGGGGTGGAGAAGAGCGGGGCTCAGAGGCTGTCTGGACTGTCAGTATCCCTGTTTCAAGCCCGCTCCCCTGCGCTCGTGGCTGCACCCCACGCCCTCGCCACCCGTGCCGACGCAGGGCCAAGTCTGGGGTGAAGTCGGCACAGGACAGGGCCGGGCCCCAAACCCGCGGCTGCTCTGGGCAATACTGGACACCCTTTGTTTTTTCCGAGACCCCACAGCCTGCCTCTCGGGGCTCTGAAGAAAGGACGATTCCTTCAGAAGCAGATTTTTTTGTCTCAAAAGCAGAGGCCGACACGCAGTCGAGCTCACGCACGTTCTCTGCCCGAGAACGGGCAGCGTCCTCGGGGTGGGTGCAGGCGCCGCGCCCCGCCCTTGCCTGCGCCCATAGAGGGGAGCCCCCAGGGCGGCTGCATCTCTGGGGCTTCGCCTCTGCGAACAGCACCAACCTTCACCGAGGAGCCAAAAAAGCTTATGAAAAGGACACACACCTGGAACGAGCTAGAAAGACCCGTCCAAAGGTGCCTGGAGCTCGCGGACGGTGAGCACAGTGGGGTTCCCAGCTGGGCGGCTGAGCCTCCTGTTCACTTTGGCCTGGGGGATTGAGCCCCCTTAAACATTTCTGAAGACCCCATTTCCCACCGCGTTTATCTGGCTGTCTTCTGTGCTGTTCGCAAGTCCCCTCCGGGAACTCCCGGGACAGCTTCCCGCCAGGCACTGCACAGGGTGGCGACGCCGTGGGCCCTGGGACGCTCGGCCGCCCTGGGGCAGGGCCCTGGAGGGGCTGCCTGGCTCTGCCACTGCCCCGCCCCCACGCCGCCTGCCCTTCTGCAAAGAGGTGCGGTCGGGGTTCCGGGCCCTAAGGCCTGTGTATCTCCCAGGCGGCCTCAGAAACCTCCAGAGAATCGGCAGTTCTGAGACCTCCAGACCCACGAAGACAACCTGGGTCAGGGCCCACAGTCCCGAACGCACAGACCAGACGAGGCCGGTCCGGGCCCCGGACGGCGCGCGCCGCTGGGAGCGCAGAGCAGCCCTGAGCAGCCTGGCGGCCGGGACAGGCCTCAACTGCAAAGACCCAAAGTCCGAACCTCCGACTTTCCCGCCGGCTCACTGTCGGCCTCTCGGCGGCCGGGAGGACGAGCCCCACACCAGAATGGCCGCAGCTTGGGGTTTCAGGCGGGCCCACAAATGCTGGGCCCCGTCTCTCTCTCCCCCTCCGCACCCACACAGCATTGCTGTTTCCGCAGCTGCCTTCCGCAGGTGGCCAGGCCAGGAGCCCCCCACTCTAAGGACCAATTCTGGGGTGATCAGGCCATCACTGGAACTGGCGCTCCCAGAGACAGGGCTGGATTTCCCCCCAACTCCAAACGGCTGTGAAAATGCCCCCCAAAGCAGAGCTTCTCCAGGAATCTGACAAGAAAGGGAAGGGGGGGCCTGCCAGGTGGGGCGCCCTTCTCTGAGGCGCCTCTGTCACCTGCCTGCAGAGCGTGGGATCCCAGAGAGCGAGTCGACGTCTTGCCGCTTCTGGCAAAGTCATCTTGGGAGAAGGCAGGGCCGGCAATTAGCGGCTGAGCTGCTGCCCAGCACATAATAAAGACTCTCCCCAAGCCCCAAGCAGAGCCCCGAGAAGGCCAGCGAGCCGCCCCGCCTGCGCCTGTGCGTGGGGGGGTCTCCAGGCACCCTGCTGGGCGGGCGCGGCCTCTGCACCGGTGGGCCGGGTCGTCGATCTCACGTACACACCGAGTCTGGGAGGCGGCTGAGCCAGAGAACACCGGCGGCCCGTGGGGGGTGGCGGTGGGCAGGGAGCTGCACACCCGCCCGGTCCTGGCACTGCCTCTCTCTGGCTCAGGTTCAAAGGTCAGCGCCCTTTCGGAGAGCGTCCCGCTGACACAGGCTCAGCCTGGCGGGTGCCCCCAACCTCGCAGGCCACTGTGGAGGCGCATGAGGCGCAGGGCGGCCCCTCGAGCCTGAGGTGACCCTTCCACGGCCAGATCTGTCCTCGGCCTGGAAGGTTGGGGACTTGCAGTCAGAGCCTGCACCCCGAGCCCGAGCCCTGTGCCCCCAGAGGAAGCCCGGAGAGAGCAGGCGGGTCTCCGGGCCGGAGAGGCCGAGCCAGGAGGGGGCGGGGCGGGGGCTTCCGGATCAGCATCGAGCCACATCCCGCGAGCAGACACTCGGGGCAACCGTGCCACCAGTAAACTGGCGACAACTCGGGGAGTCGAGGGAAGGCCGAGCGGCGCCCCCCGCAGCCCATCCTCTCAGAACATGCGCTCCGGTCAGCCCACGCCGGACGGACACTGGTTGCCAGGGCTGCTCCCGTGCCTGGACCCTACACCGGCCGGTCAGCAGCAGTGGCCAGGGGTCAGGTGAGGGCAGTTTGGCGATGCCCGGACCGCGGGGACCCCTGAGCAAACGGCGTGACCCGGCAAGGTTCTGGCTGAGTCACGCGTGGCCTTTCTCCTGGAAATGGAGCTGCCAGCAAGGAGCGTCCACTCACTGGGAGCTGACTTGGAGGCCTGGGGAGAGCGGGGCGACGGGGCAGCTGCCGCCAGCGCTGCTCTGCTGACCTCAGCGTGCTCCCTGCACTGTGCCAGGGCCACCCTGCCCCCGAACGCCCACGGCTATGCCACGGGGCGTCGGGGCACCGCGGATCCACTTTGCACATGGAGAGACGCCACCTCAGGAGGTTAAGCGACTCGCTGGAGCTGTGCCGAGGCCGGGCGGGGGGCGGCGGCTAAGAGCGGCGGCTGGGGCGCCAAGGAGACAGAGCCGGTGCCCGTTCCCAGCTCCCAACGACCCCGGGCCGGGAGCAAGCAGAGGAGACAGCGCGGGCTCTTCGGGATGAAGAGGAGGATGTGCAAACGAAGGCCCCCGGCCCCCCAGGGCCCGTCTGTGCTCCTCTGCCCTGGGCGCTTCTCCGGAAGCGGAGGCACGTTACTCAGGCCTGTGCTGCGCGGCGGCGACGTGTGGGCTTGCCACGCCAGCTACACATTCCTACACTCGCGACGCGCGGTGACACCGGCCCACTCTGAGGGGCGTGAAGCCCCCCCCAGCACGGCGCACAGCCAGGGCCAGGGCCCACCGCTACGCTGTCCACGCTGGCCATTCACTGCTCGACAGCGCGGGGTTGGGGGAGTCCAGTTATTTTAGACCCTACCAGATTCTCCCCCGCAGACGCCAAACGTGAATAACTAATGTCCGAGACACACAGGGGAGCGGGCCGTGTGCGTCAGAGAACCGCAGATGCCAAGGAAGGGCCAAGGTGCTTCACGAGTGACAAAAAACCAGCACGCGCCCGTCCCCCGGGCTGGGCCACTGCCCGACCCCGCACCGCTGCCGCCCACGTGTGCACATGCACATGCACGCACCACGCTGCTGGCGCCTGCATGGACTTCTCACCGTCTTTCCCCGTGTGTCCCAGGCAGGCCCGGGACACGAGAGTGCTGAGCTGTGCGTGCCGCACGGACACCCCACGGCGAGGCCCGCCAGGGCCCGGCCTCCCACGGCCCCGAGCCCGCCCCCGCTGCCAGGGCCCTGTGCCGGGCGAGTGGCGCCCGAGGGGCTCTCCCAGCTCCGTGCTCTGCCGCTGCAGCCCCGTCGCGGCTGCTGTGCCCTTACTGCCCCCAGTGGGCTTCAGACCTGCGCTGGCGCGCCTGGTTTCCCTTTCCTTGCTTGACAGACTGAATTTTTCACCGACACCTTTAAATGCAAGTATCTGATACGGGAGCTGCAGCTTGACCCAACTTAACAGAAGCTGTCTTTCTTTTAATAGAATAACACATGTAGGTTAAATCTCAATACCTCCGCTAGAAATGACTCACGTCTTTGACATACGTTTTGGGCAAAGACCAAAGTCGGTCCCACGTGGCGCCCCACTCCAGGTGAATTTTCTGGTGTTCTCATTTGGCTAATGGGGGGTGGACCCCCCGCTGTCCTCAGCCTCTAAGCGGGGAGGAATCGGGTCAGAACTTCCTGAACCACAACGCAAATCTGCCCAGTTTCACACAGATCGTCTTGCGCTAGCCCCTAGATCTGACACGTCTATTTAGATAACTGATTTCCTTGAAATACAGGCCACAAGGGGTGAAAAACATGCGTTTCACAACAGGCGAGAAAAGCAGGGATGCAGAAATTCTCTCTCCCCAGGACATACGGCGGACGGGGTCTCAGAGGACGAGCGGGCAGACACAGGGTAGTGCCAGAGATCACGCTTTGTTTTCCTTTGAGTCCTAAACCTTTCGAGTCAAGATCTGCTACCTGGAGCATGGGGCAGAATAAAGCAGGTGTTTTCTTTGCAAAAATGAGAGTCATAGAATCTGGGGTTCAGCTAACACCCCACGTGCCCTAATTCCAGTTCCAGTGCTTGCAAGGCTGCACGAACTAAACAGAAGCAGCTCCTCTTTGCTCAGTTTCTAGAACACATTCAACGCTGCAAACAAGGAAATGGCACCATCGATGCTACTTCCACCCCATCACCTCCACCACCACCACCATCATCACCGCCTCCACCTCCACCATCATTATCAGCACCTCCACTATCATCACCTGCACCTCCATCTCTACCATCACCACCTCTGCCGCCAGTAACACCGCCATCGTCTCTGCCGCCACCGCCACAATCACCTCCACCATCATCACTGTCGCCGCCGCCAGCATCAGCACCGGCACCAACTTGCTCCCTAGTGAAGAAATGTAAGTGGAAGGCCCCCCGTAAGGGCAATGGGGTGGGGATGGGAGAGGCGCACGTCAAGATTCCTCCACTTTACAACCCGTGTGCTCACATATGCCTGTGCCTTGTGATCAGGGCCCACGAATGAACAAACATTTACAAACAGCCAGACTTAAGCAGGAAAACCACCTTCCTTAAACAAGCCAACCTTACAAGGTACGGGAGATTTCACGTTCTGCTAAGAGCGAAGCACCGTCACTGCGTTACTGATGTTAAGGTGACGAGTTTGGTGACGTCAGGAAACGTCCTGAGCAGTCGTGGGCCCCAAACCAACACCCCACTGTGGGTCTGGAAGCTGAGAGAACGGCTACGAGAAGGCCGCGCTCAGAACCTGCAGTGGGGGTTCTCGCTCACCCAGAAACAGCCAGGCCCCTCCCGCAGGAGGGTCTGCAGACGGACCTGCCCGGCTGCCGAGCGGTGACCCCCGAGCCCGGCCGGCCAGCAGAGCGCCGCCGGGCTTCTCTGGAAGGTGATTTCCAACGCCAGCTCTCCAGGGCAAAAGCGTCCAGAACAAGGTGAACGCATATTGCTTCTGAGGTGAGGATCCAGGATATTTCTGCGTCTCAGTGGAGGATTAAACATACTTTTCCGCTGTCCGGAGCAGAACCCTTATTTACCTAGCCCCTCTAACACTACACTTGGAGGTGCAAACGCGTAAGACACACCTGCCTGTGCACGCGCGTGGACAGGCGGACAGTGTGCTCACCTGGATTTATTTGAGCTGGGAAGCACCCCCTCCCGCCTCCCGGTCTTCTGTGTATAACGACAGCACAGCACAGACCTGGGCGGCGGGAAGAGCTGAGGGAAGCCCACGCGGGCGCAAGCGGCCATGTCGCAGGCCAGCTCGGGGCATGTGGCGCGTCCGCGACGCCGTGCCGTCCTGCCCGCTCCAGCTGCAGACTCCATCGCCCCAGAGGAACACGCTTCCCCTTCCCCGCTGCCCCCGTCCCTGGACCTTCCAGTGTACTTTCTGTCCCAGCGGATTTGTCTATTCCGGACAATTCAATAAAAAATGTACGTCTACGCTACACAAATAATGTGAAAAATCATGTGGGGGCTACAAATGTACACGAGGTGAAACTCTGGGGGGTGTGCTCTGAGTGGGGCCCTGGACTCAGGGCTCGCGGAGCAGCAGACTCCCCACCTCTCTGCGGACCAGGCGGGCTTCCGGCCTCACAGCCCGTGCGGACAGCGAGGAGAGGCCCCGGCGGAAAAGGGACCCTGCCACCGAGAGGCTGGCCTCGGGGCGGTGGCCGGCCCCCGCACGAGGAAAAGCCCTCGCAGGCAGCACAGGCGTCTGGGCCGCCCCGGCCTGGCCGCCCCGGCACACGGGGACACGCCCCGGGCACACAGCAAAGCGGGTTCCTCCTGTAAGAATGAAGCCTGGCGGGGAGGACGGAGCAGGCCACGTCGACACCGGAGAGGGCGTGCGGCCCACCAGCAGGCTCGCGGGGCCTCGGGTCGCCCGCCGTCGAAGACGTGGCTTTACCGAGACCAGACCTCTAACGGGCAGGGAGGTCCCCAATGGCCTTTTAACCCGGGGCATGTGTTCTGGGGTGCAGAAAAGCACAAAGTAAGCAAGATCCACTTCCTGAACAGCAGCTTTGCAAGTGCAGCTACCTCAAGTTAGACACTCTCTATCAAACCGAAATAACTGCAGAAGAGCAGACAAAATTCAAGTGGCTTTTTATGAGAAATCTGGGTATTTCATTTTGGGGGCGCTTAGTAGACCCTACCGGCAAGGCCCCCGGTGTAGGGGGGCGGCCAGGGCAAGCCTGGGCAGCGCTGCCCTGCGCGGGAGGCGGCAGCCGCACAGTGGGGCTGGCCGCGAGCTCCGGGGCAGTGCGAGGGCCCAGACACCAAGCAGCCTGGCCGGGAAGGCCCAGCCAGAGACGGGCGCTTCCTGGCCTCAGCGCTCCCCCGCGGCAGGACACGCAGGCCCACGCGCAGCCAGGAGCCCGCGCTGCCCGTCGGCCCAGCAGCCGCAGCCTGTTCAGCCCCCTGCTGCGGAGACCAGCCGACGCGCGGGAAGAGGACTCCACCCGGCCTGCCCAAGCACAGAGCGGAACTCGAGCGGACCACGGGCCGCGCGGGCGCACCTGCGGAGCTCGCGGGGGAGGCGCCGGTCTCCGCGAGGAGATGGTTTCTCGGCTGCGACGCCAAGACTGCCAGCAACAAGGGGCAGGTCAGGGCGGCGGACGTCCCCCGCGGTAAAAACCTCCAGGGCCCGCCGCTGGCCAGAGCGCGGAGACACCCAGACTGGGGGAGGAAGCTGCGCGCACACACCGGGGAGAGCCGGTCCCCAACCAGCAGGCCTCTCTGCTGCGCCCCGTCAGAGGTCAGCTGGCCAGGCCGCCTTAGCTCGGTCGGCACCCCTCTTCCACCTTCCGGGCCCCCCGGTTTTCCGCAGAGGCCTCCCCTCCTGGGCCACCAGGAAGGCAGAGCCGCTCCCGCCTCCTCCCTCCTCCCGCTCCGAGGCGCTGACCCCACGGCCACAGCCACCCACAGACACGCTGGCTTTCGGCAGATCTGGTTTCGGCAGCTCTGCCGACTCACGCATGGGAGACAGGACGCCCAGCGCCCACGGTGACCGTGTTTTGAATACAGTGAAACTGGCTCGCTGAGGAATGAAACCCGGGCGCGACAGGTCGGCAGGGCAGACCCACACGCCTGAGCGCCGCCTGCCCGCAACGCCCCACCGCCCGCCCAGGACACCGGGGCCAGCACGCGTGGAGGACTCGGCCCGGCCAGTCCTGCGTTCCAGCCACAGAGGCCGAGAGCAGGACAGTCACGCCAGAGACACAGGAAGACGGCGACGGCTGGTCCAGCCGCGAGGGCCGGGAAGGGGTGTGGCCCGCCCCACTTTTAAGGCTGCCCCTATTTTCATTTAACTCTGTAAACGGGCGACGTGTCCTGTGGCTCAGACCCCCAGCCGCTGCGCCCCGCTCCTCCTCTCGGCCACCTCTGGTTTCACGGCACGTTCCGAGCCAGCCTGCCCACCTGCTGGCCCCTTCGCCCACCCTGCTGAGTGGCCGGGCGGCAGGCACACCCCTGCCTGGCCACCTGTCACTACAGCTCTGCCGCTGTCCACGGAGACACGCCATCATTCACCACACCAGCCCTTCCAGCCCAGGGCCCCCGGAGCACCAAGGAGCCGATCCGGGGTGCCAGTGGACCCTGCCCCTGTCCCCGGGGCCATCTCCTCCTCGGCCCTCCACTGCCATCCACCCGGGCGGGCCTTTCTGAGTGTGTCAAAGGGATGAAACAAAGCTCAGGGAGCCGTGCGGCGGGAAGCCAAAGCTGGAGTTTGTTCCCCCTTCCGTGTCCGGTCTACTCCACACAGTTTTCCTCCCTTTTGAAATGAACCCAGTTAAGTACAATTTTTAGTCTTAGTTTTAACCTTATTTGGCACAAGAAGGCTGTTGCCACACTACCAAGGCTACAACAGGAGCACCGCAGTGCCCGAGAGCAAGAATGAGGAAGGAAACGCCGGCAGAGCGTTATGGAAAGCAGGAACACGACTCACGCGCCTCCTTGCTGCAGTGTAAACATCCCCACAACCGCATCCACCACCCACAGCCTGCTCCGGCCACTCCTGCTTCCCCGGGACAAATGTCGCGCCCAAAGAGCCTGTTTTCAGAGGAACAATGCTCCTCCCCACACGCGCCTCCCCAGGCGCCCCACGGGCTGTCGCCACAGGGAGGGCGAGCCGTGGAGTCTGCCGTGCGAAGGTCTGAAGAATTACTCAGGAGGGAGCTTGACCAGCAGCAAGTCTCTGCTAAGCCTCCCCCAGCTCGGCTGAAGACGCAACTTCAACGTGCCGCCCTCGAGGCGGCCCAGACCCAGGCCCGGCGGGGTCCACCTTCCTCAGAGGAACTTCAGGGCCATGTGAAGGGGCCGGGGCCGTTGAAGGCCCCACTGAGTTCATCTCCACCCTAGCCACAAACCCCCGAGGTACAGCCTTGCCTCCGCGACCCAGAACCTGCATCTCTTGCCTTTCTAGATGGCACCCTCAGACCGACTAACCTGGTTCCGGCAGCCGGCTCCGCCGTCGGGAAGCGAGAGCAGAGAGGAGGGCAGGTAGATCTCGGCGATAAAGGGGTCGTGAGAGCAGCCTCACGCACGCTCAGGGGCCAGCCCGGAGCGTGAGTCAGAAAGCCCAGGGCTCGTCCAGTCTGCCACCAGGCCTCTGGAACCGCGGGCACCTCTCTGCTTCGGTTTCCACACTGTAAAACGGGCCTAATAACACCTGTGCCGCCTCCCTGGCCAGAGGCCGGCTAATGAGCACTTGCACGGAGCTTTGAAGATTAGGAAGGTCCCAGGGCGGATGACAAACGCGCCGGTCGCTCCCTCCTGGGCGGGTCCAGCCTGCGCAGGGGCAGGGCCGAGGCGCCTGAGTAGGTGCCTTCTGAAGGTTCCGTACAGTGCTGTAGTTTTGAAAACCCCCGAAAGAAAGGAATGACGGCCCGCCTGGGTCGCAGCTGAGCCGCGGCAGACGCAGGAGAGGGTGCTGGGCCGGCCCCGGGCACCCCGGGCACCCCGGGCACCCCCGGCCGCGGAGGCCGCGGGAGGCTGCTGGACCTGCTGGGAAGTCCCTGCTTCCTGCCAAGAGGCACCTCACTGCACACGCTGCTTCACATTAACGCGAAGGGTGACGGTACGCGGCCCGGCCTCCCCCGGTCGGCTGCCCTCGCTCGCAGGCTCGCTGACGTTTCTGGCACAGAGAAAAGGTGCACGGAGCCAGGCGGAAGGCCCGCGTCACGGCGCCCTGCCGTGCGTCCCACACAGCCCGCCCAGGCCCCTGCGCTGCACAGGCGGACCCCGCCGTCCAGGCCACAGGCCGCGGCCAGCTGCAGCGCAAACCCAAGTCAAAGGCCAGAGCCCAGGGTCCATCATTACAAACGCAGGAGGTACAAACGGTGGTCGCGCACAGTCGGGGGGAGTCACCTACAGAAAGCCCCCGTCCATGCCTCAGGGAAGGTGCGCCCCCACACCCGAAGGCCTCGCCCGGAAAGAACGAAGTAAGAAGCGCTCTCAGGGAGGAAGGTGGATGTCAAATTTAATTGTGACTTAAAGATGAATTTAAGGTCAAGAAAACAGTTTTGCAACATGACATTTGTGCCTCCACGACAAAGAAAAAGAAGTGTCTGCGCGATGAGGTCCTCGAGGCCGCAGCCCGGGGCTGGGGCCTCTGCTCGTTCTCTCCACGTGCTGGGAGAGCGGGAGTGAGTCTAAGCTCCCTTCTCTGAATTCTCTTGGAGATAAGTAATTTAATCAAATGTATTTCAAACCGTGATGGATTCGCAGGTGAGAAGGTCCCGGGGCTTAATCAAGAGCCCCAAGGAGGGAGACTGAGGCTGTGCGTGACAGCTCCGGACACTGTGGCCGGACCTGATGTGGAGCGGTGGGGGGGGGGGGGGCAGCTAACTCAGCAGGACCTCGGGGCACTCAGCATCTAGTAAAATAGTTTAAAAAGTAGGGCCGGCGTCAGCCCCAGCCCGCCGGAGAGCGCCGGGGTGAGGGTGCGCACAGGCCCGGGGCGGGGCTGGAGAGGAGGATGCTGGTCTACTTTTCAATCACTTAAAATGACAACAAGCTCTTTTCACAATAAGCAGCATCTCCAGAATGACTATTAACCCCCAAAAGAGCAGGGGCAGCGGCACTGCACAGCGCCACCTCTGCCTTCTCTCTCTGCTGTGACCTCCGGAAGACAAGGGGCCGCCACTGGCCCGCAGGGGTGCACGGGGAGAGGGCCCCCACAGCCCTCCACACGTGTGGTGTCTTCTGGGATCCACACTCACTCACCCAAGGCAGCAAGAGGGCGACGCTCGCAGGGAGGGGAGGGCAGCAGGCACGGAGGGGAGGGCAGTGGGCGCGGGAGGGCCGCCTGCCCCGCTGGCCCCGTGAGTGCAGGTCGCGGCCTCTCGTCCTCGAGGCAGCGCGCCGCTTCCCCGAGGCAGGTCTGCTCCGAACTGGCACCTCACACGCCGGACCAAGAGGTGGGGGGCAGGGGGAGCTCAGAGGAGGGACCACGTCTCCCTCACGAGGCATCCTCCGTCGCGCCTCCGTTGGGCCAGCCTTGGGTGGTGGCCACACGCCTGCCGTCCGCAGGAAGCCCGGGTGGCCAGGCTCACGAGGACAGTCTCAGCGACCCCAGGCCCCTGGCCCGGTCCTGCACGGGCTGGGGACACACGTCTCGCACGAGCGGGGCTACCACGCGGAGAGGGAGCCGCTGGCTCCCTCCTGCAGACGCACAGGCGCGGCAGACACAGGCCGGAGCGGGCTGCGCCAGCCCTTGGCCTTCCGCGGCCGAGGCCGGAAAGCCCAGCGGACAGCGCGGACGGCCCAGCTTCCGTCGAAAACCCCAGTGCTAGGACCTCACACGCCGAGACTACAGCTGACACGATGTTAAAACTTCAGATTCTATGTAAGATTTTAAATTTACAGCTGAGATCCCACTCAACTCAAATACGATTGTGACTGAAAAATCCCAGTGTCAAAACGGAACTTGGTGGAGTTTAAACAGCGGGATCTGACGATGACTTCATGAATTTTTGGAAGTCAAATTGCTGAAAGCACCCAGAGAGACATTCGCATTTAAACAAGGAAAGAAACGACAACAAAATAACACCACAGGTTAAAAAAGGAAACATAAACTAAAACAACACATTAAAAACAAAAAAAAAAAAGGGTAACAAAGTAAAAATAACTAAAGGGGAGCCATGTGAAGCCAATCACAGATAATAATATCCCCAACTTCTAGAAACAGAAGGCCCTATAAGCCTCAGCTAAAACTTTTCCCCAGAGTCAGAAATGGGGAGGGGGAGGCGGTAGCGCTGACCGCTGGACTCAGGCGGAAGGGCCTGGCCGGGGGCACGTAGGGAAGACCACTCCAAACGAGGCCTGGAGAGCCCGGGGGTGCTCTTAGCGGCCGCTGCCTTACACAGGACCTACAGACACCCGCAGACTCCAGGCTGACCGCCGTGTCTCTCGCGGGTGGAGGAAGGACAAGCCGACTGCAGGGGCGGCGGGGCCCAGTACGGGCGTGCTCAGACGCCAGCCCCACAGCCCCACAGCCGCCTCTGCGCCCCTGCAGGTGCCCTTTCAGCACCACAGGTATATTCGCTCACTGAACCCCCAAACCCACAGAGGCAGGTTAGTTTACTCCCACTCCCTTTCTAGGCCCAGAGCACAAGCGGCTGCCCACAGGCTGGGCGCTGGCGGCGGCTGGTACATGGGTGTGGGGGCCGCCTAGGGCTTCAGACCCCTGCCCACTCAGCGCCCACTGGACTCTCGAGGGAACCTGGGTTTTAACTTTGAATGTGCCTTAAAGGCTGTTACATTTTAAAAGACCAATAAAAAATGACAGTAAACATCCAAAAAGGTATCCACCCCAAAAGTACCGTTTGGTAAGACGGAGCAGCCACTGGAGTTATCAAGGAAGACCCGCAGGCTGGCACTGAAGGGGCCCGACGTACCCTCACCTGGTTAATTCACTGCGGGCAGAAGGCACCGGACGCCCGAGGAGTCACCGTCCTTCGCACCAAAACAGAACGTCCCCAGGTCCCGGTGCCTTCCTGCTCCCAGAAGGCTGCAGGGACCCTACAGCACCCCAAGCTGGGATCAGCGCTTTCCAGCTGCCTCGGAAACTCTCCCACAGGCTGTTTTGTTTTTTATTTTTTAAAAAAGATTTATTTATTCACGCATACGAGAACTGGGATAAAGGCCAAAGGTGTGTTGGGCGAGAGGATTCCCCAGAGACAGAGTGGGGTGCTGAACAGGCAGATAGACCGAACCCCACCGCTGAGGGGAGCAGCAGGGAGACAGGAGAGGACTGCTGTGCCCTGTGGGAAGCTCCCTGGCCAGGGATCGAACTCATGCCCCAGTGGCTGGCGACAGCATCGTAGTGCTGAGACTTAACCCCTGTGCCCCTAGGGAGGCCCCCGCGTTTTGTTTTTTAGAGCGAAGATCTGACAGGGATTCACTCGCAGCGTTTGCTCCTTACAGCTCTGCAGCTAAAAAGCAAACACTAGAAGGGGGTTGATTTTGGAATGATTCGGTGATAACTTCTGAATTTAGTAATTCAACAATTACGAAATTCAAGCCTAAAACAACCAGACTTTACTTGTGTAGGAGCAGTGGGGGCTGTGACCTTTAGCAAAGTCTTTTCAAGACTTTTCAGAGTTCTCCGGGGTCCCCCGAAGGGAAGGAGAGGCAGCCCGGAGCAGGCCCTGGGCCAAGCAGTCGTGCCTGTCCCGACCTGACGGACGGTGCGAGCGACAGACGCCCAGCCCCTGCCCGAGTGGCTGCCGCGCACCAGTGCTGGACACGGCCTTGCTGAGGGCCGGGAGCCCCGGGGGGCAGCAAAGGCCGACCCAGCTCGGGAGAGGGGCATTCTCCCACGCCGGGACTGTGTGCCCGAGGCCCACCGGCACCTTCAAACCCCACCGAGTGGAAGGCGACGCGCCTCTCCCCACGGGGCTGGGGCTCGGCAGGAGGCAGTCGGCACCCACCCTGCTGCCCTGGCTCTGGACGAGGGGTTCCCTCCTCTTTCAGACCCCGGCTACCCTGCAGGCACCTGCACAGGCTGCCTCACCTTTGGGGCAGTCCCCAACAGCGGCTGGGGAGCCCGGGCTGGCGGGCGGGGACCTGAGGAGAACCACGGGTCATCTTGGACTCACTGCCGGGTTCCAGCACTGGGCCCAGGGGCCCCCAACCCCCACCTGCTCGGCCCCGCGGGCACGAACACCAGGGCCTACGCCTGCCCAGGGACCCCAGGCGGGCCGGAGCCGCAGCCGTGCTGTGCTGTGCCGTGCCCTTCCCGGTTTCAGGAGCACATGCCCTCTTCGCATTCATTCCTTCTTCACCGTTCACGGTTGTTGTTTTTTTTTTTTAAAGATTTATTTATTCATACATACAAGCTGGGGTACAGGCCAGAGGCGTGGGACGGCGAGAGGGTTCACCAGAGACAGAGTGGGGAGCAGAACAGGCAGATCAGAAACACACTGCTGAGGGGAGCAGCGGGCGAGGCAGGAGAGGTCTGCCGCGCCCTGTGGGAATCTCCCCGGCCAGGCCTCGAACTCGCATCGCGAACTGCCGACAGCTCCACAGCGCAGTGCTCAACCGATGCGCCACCAGGGAGGCCCCGGTCACGGTTTTTAATGAAAAAATTGTAGTTTAACTTCTGCTGCCAGGCAGGAGCCTCTGCAGACATCACACCCAAGTTCAAGGGAAGTGGAATGAGCAGAGAGGGGCGCAGCCCCCACCCCTTACTCTGGAGTCGCTCCGCCCTGAAACACAGAAGAATCGTCTCTGAGCAGAGACAACAGGAGCAGCATCCAGGGCAGGTGTCCATCTCCACCCCCAGATATGCAGGTCCGCGGCTGGCGAGGTGGGGTCCAAGTCTGCCAGCTAGTGCCCAGAGGACGGGCACCCAGAGGACCGGAGTGGACAGTCCTACTCTGCGCCTGAGAGGGACCAAGGTGGCCCGGCCGGCCGTCCACACTGTGTGCGGGGGAGGGTGACTGCCGCCACCAAGCAGCACCCGCAGGCAGGGGTGTGACCCCACATCCGCCAGCGCCTGCTCCTGTGCCATTTTGATCAGGAAGGCAAACTGCGAACGGTGACTCAGGAAGTACTTGGGGGAGACTACGCTAGATCAGCCCTCCATTTCCCGGGAAAAAAATGGGTTTAGGAAAAGAAAAGTTTGTGCTCCCTGCTCTGCCATTAACATCCTTCCGGTCTGGCCACACCTGCGAGACCCCTCCGCAGAGGGAGAGGCCGCTGCCCGCACCCAAGCCACGGCGAGGGAAAGCCGAGGGGAGTGTCTCCCAGTGACGAAGTTCCAGAACAGTCCGACAGGGTGGGCACGCTGCCCCGGGCCAGATCGGGCCGCCGCCTGCTTTACTAACACGGCTTGACCAGAGGCGGTCACGCCGAGTCTTTCACTTGCTGTCACTGCTGCCTTCGCCACCCCAAATATTTACTGCCCAGCCCTGTTCCAAATCGCCCGTCCCTCCCAGCCCGAACCCCGCTGCCCGACGCCGCGGCCTCGGAACCCCAGGTCTTCAGCCGTCAGCCACCGGGGAAGTGCTCAGTGGTCACACCAGCCAGGCCGCCAGGGGACATCTCAGGGATACCCCTCCTCGGCAGAGGCTCTCCGGGACGGCGCTGCAAGTGTAGGATTTAAGTCACCAAGCTAAATTCACAGCCACCCGTTGCATGACGCTGCCTCCCCGGACGGAGCAGCTCGCAGTGGTCTGCAGCCACAGCACCGCCTGCACTCGCGCCCAGGACGTGCCAGGTCACTCACCGACGGCAGGCTCGAGACCGGGCAGCAGAGAACGGCTGTCCAGCTGGCCCGGGCACCGCACTGCTTCGGTGGGAGCCAGTGGGCCCCGCCTGCTCCAGGTGCCCAGGCAGGACACCGGGGGGCAGGCGGGGGTGGGGTTGGGACATGAAGGAAGACTTCCACCCGGGACCGACTATCACACAGAAGAGGCCACTGAAGCCGACGGGCTCCGACAGCATCGGGAAAACACGACTGAGATCCTGCGGTGGAAGGTTCTAACCATCACTACTTTTATTTTCAAATGAGGTTGTTATTTTATTTTTTTTATTTTTAAGAAAAGCTTCCGAACAAAACAGAACACCTGCTGGGGCTAAAAGCGGGTTGGGTTGGGCCACCCTCACACTGGGGAGCCAGGGCTGGGGGCGGTCCCTGCGGGGAGGCGAGCACCCTCACCTGCGCACGCCTGGGCCTCTCCACCAACCGTGCGCTCGGCAAGTCACACACGCCCCGGCACCGGGCACGCAGAGCTGCTGACTGGAGGGGAAGCTGGTCAAGAATCTACAAGCCACTTTAAATAAAACCAGTTCTGCGAAGCCTCACACTATCCTGCAGGCTCTAAGAAGCCCTGGCGAATAAATCAAGCATTTGTCAAGTTTTGAAATTCAAAATTACCCTGTTTGAATCAGAAGCTAGTTGTGGGTCCCTGAAGGTTTACCCCTTCTTCAAAACTCAGGTCTCCGGCAGGTTAACACACTGCACCGCTTTCCCCTCCGTGCCTGGGGAGCAAACCTCCAACCACAACCCACAGCAAGACAGAAAATATTCAAAAGGTCAAAATAAGGTCCTGGGATTTAAATGAAAAAAAAAAAAAAAAAAAAGGCAGCGCGATAAAATCAAACGACCTATCAGAAAAATCAGTTTGAAAATTAACGAGCACGGGAAGTGTCAATTAAATGAGGAAACTCCCAAACCAAAATAGCCCGTAGTTTAGAAAAAGACACCTTGAAAGTATAAAAGCAAACATTCTCCTACGCAGGAGACGGCTCTCCCTGCCAACAGCGCTCGAGAACCAACTGGGGTCTCGCTCCTGGCGGGGCTGGGACACCGGGCGCCGGCCGACGGGGGCCGGCCGCGGCCGCGCTGGACCGGGAATCCGGGCCGGCTGCAGGCCGGCACTGCGGGGCCCAACCTTCCCCGGCTTCGCTAAAGGCGCTGGAGAGGCGAGCACCCCATTTTGCGCCAGCAGACCCGGTGCTCGGGCTTTTATCTTCGCGGGTACACCCTGGGATCTGAAGAATCCTGCCGGGCACTTTAGTCATGCACTTAGTCACCCGCGGCGGGCGGGCGGGCGCGTCTGACGGCCGGAGCGGGGCGGCCGGTGACTTCACCCGACGAAACTCGCGCCCGCGCCCGCGCCGGCTCCGGCCGCACTCGGGCCAGCGGGTCCCCGGGACACGGCCCGCAAGGCGGCCGCGGGGCCCGGCGCCGAGAAGCGAGCCCGCAGCTCGCAAACTCGCCGCCGCTCGGGAGCGCGGGCCGCGCGCGCAGGGGCGCCCCGGGGGGCAGGGGAACGGCGCCCGCCGCCGCCGCCGCCGCGACCCCCGGCCCGGGCCCGCCGCGTGACGTCACGTCCTCTGACGTCAGCGCGGGGAGGGGGCGGCGGCGGGCGCCGCTTCCAGCTGGCGGGCGCGGGGCGGGCGCGGACGGGCCCCGGGCCGCGGCGGGGTGGGGCCGGCGCCGGCGCCGGCCGGGCCGGGCCGGGCCCCGCCGGGCGTCCCGGCCGCGGCCCCGTCGGAAGCACGATGGCGCGCCGCGGGCGCTTACCTCGGATGTGCAGCAGGGCCGCGGGCGGGAAGGGCCCGTTGGAGCTGGCCGCGTCCACCACCATCCTGCTGCCCGCCTTGTTACATGTCAACATCGAGCCGTCCGCGGAGAGCGGCGCGCTCCTCAAGGCGAGAAACCAGCCTCCATTTTAGTTAAAAGAGGCTCCCCGAGCGCTGCGGCGGGCGGGCGGCTGCGCGTGACGTCGGCGGCGCCCATTGGCCCGAGAGGCGGCTTCAAACGCCGAGGCCGGCGGGGGAGGGGAGGGGAGGGGACGG